>JAHHUM010000901.1:466253-708894 GCA_036173005.1 Crenichthys baileyi
AACGGAAGGTAAACAAGGGACCAGACAGAATGACAAAACTAAAAGAAACCAGATCTAAGGGAAATGAAAACACAACCCTAACAGACAGATCCTGACATAAACATTTTTGAAAGGCCCCGTAAATAGATCATTTTTAAATGACCAACCTTTTGATTAGGTAGTTTCTTGGTCTGCTTGAAGCTTTCTGTTTGTGATATCCAATAAGTCCGTGCTAGCTGAGTGTAGAGATACCCAATGATCAGTCCTGGAGCAACAATACTTGTGCAAAACAGAAAGGAGATATAAATCTTGTAAGACAGTGGGGATAAAGTGGGTTGGCACATTGCCTTAGTGCCCACCGTCATAAGCTGAATGCTCACAATCATAGGTAAGGTGAGGATGAGAGAGGCAACCCAAACCAGCAGCGCGATTGCCTTCCGGTAACTTTTAGATCTCTTGACCGTGTCCAGCGGCTTGAGTACTGCAAAATAACGTTCCGTGCTCATGATAGTCAGCGTAAAGATGCTGGCATGCATGGTCAGGAAATCCATGCTGATCAGTATCCGACACCCTGCGTCTCCAAAGTACCATCCCTTCAGAAAGTGTGTGCAGACCACAAAGGGGATGGTGAGAAGATACAGTAGATCTGCCAAAGCTAAGTTTATAATGTAGATGTACATTGAGGCTGCAGTCCTCATGGAGTGGCACATGACCACCAGGGTGTAAATGTTCCCTGAGACTCCAACAAAGCACATGATGGAGAGGATGGTGCCAATGGTAAATGTAGCAGCCGTATCCTCATGGGAGCTCAGGGGAGGGTCAGTGGCATTAGTGCTCCTTTCCACCAAGACTCCTACAGGCTCCATGGGTGCTGTTGTCATTCCTGTATGTAGAGGAAAAAATATCAGACAAAATTTAATATTTACATGCATTTTATAAAAAAAAACAAGTATCCTCTTTTTCCTCACTCTCTGACATTAAATCAGACTAAACATTTCTTGTTTCTGTTCAGTTAGGATAACCAAAATTATTTTTATTTCCTAAATGTCAGAATTAAGAAAACTGTATCTGAAGCTGTATAACTTGGGTAAAATGTTTTGGGCATCCTTCTACATACGTCTTATAATAGTTTGCAGGTTGGTTTTGTAGGCCACCTTGGTCACATACACCTTTTTATCTTTGCACACAAATGTTCTATAAGACTGAGGCCAGGGCTCAAAAAACATTGACTTCGTTGTCTTTAAGGTACTTTGTAACTAATTTGGTGTTATGCTTAGCATCATTTTACATTGGAACGACTCATTTGCACACAAGCTATAACTTCCTAGCTGAAATCTTGACATGTTGCTTTTCACATAATATTCTTTTTTTGATGTGGCCCATTTTATTGTTAAGTGCACCAGTCCCTGCTGCAGCAAAACCCCCACACAACATGATGCTCCCACCCTTGTACTTGACAGTCTGGATGGTAGTCTCGTGCTTGCAAGTTTCCCTTTTTTCTTCCAAAAATGACAATGTTCATCATGGCCAAACATTTAGATTTTTGTTTCAACAGACCACATGACATGTTCAAAAACTGCACTATGGTTAATGACACTCTTTTTCAGCTTCAGTCAGCACCAGAATCTAAAGACATTAGACTCAGTACACCACTGCATTCACGTTTTGGGCTTTTTATCATCTGACTGTTTCCAGGCTCAGAATTGAACTGGGTAAGAGAGCTTTTATATATGCCACCCCTTCTGCTGGAAATGAATTCCAGAAAGACTCAAAGCTGACAGAGCTGGTGACTGTTGGTAAATTCAAGGCAATATTAAAAGACCGGGAAAGAGACAGTTTAACTTGTAAATGCTTTTGAGTCAGTCTCATGATCTTGTCCTGCCACATTTGCCAGGCCCCTCTTGGAAAAGATATCCCTATCTTCAATGAGGCTTTACCTGGTTAAATAACGGTCATATAGAAACGGTCTGATGGCTAGACATTTACATTCTGTTTATTTTTGAATGTTTAAACAGAAGTACGTGGCACCTTCAGGCTTCTGGAAATTGTACACAAAGATGAGCCAGACATGTGCAGGTCTGCAGTTGTCTTCATGCTATCTTGGTTGATTTTCCATGATGTCACACAAAGAAGTAATGTCCTCGAGTTTTTGCCTTAAAATACATTCACATGTGGATCCAATAAACCTAAACATTGCAAATTAACCAGATAAGACGCTTACATTCAGTAACTATATTGATCTTTGTGTATGTAAACTTTTGAAATTTAGGGGATTAAGAAAATCTAACAAATTTTCGTAATCTTAGCTTAACCTCAACAGGAAAATTCAGATCCAATATCAGACAGTGAGTGTGTTTTTTTAGTGTATGTATATATCTGGATTTAAAACCTCTGCCTCTCAATTGGAGGGCATCTTGTAAAGAAAGTGGAAAACTGGCCAATATTCTGTCAGTCTTTTTCTCCATTTACTGACAGAAAATGCAAATCATCTAGTCAGACTTCCTCTTTGTTTGTCATTTAGTAATCTGTATCTCTCATTTCTGATAATGTGAAGCCAAAAAGCCTCCACTTTCCCCTGATCAATGCTCATCTCATTGCAAATGAAGCTCTAAAAATAGTACATAATTAATAACAGTTTGCTTGAAACTTATTCAGATGGAGTAAAATATTTTTGAATGTCCCAAATAAAGTGAGCCTGTCCTTGAAGTTTCTTTAATGTTGACATTACCACATAAATGTAGTTTTAAGCAAGATGGTAAAACTATGTGGCCGAACTATTAGCCACATCCTCCCCAAGACCTAAATGAATTGGTTCCCCATGATGTGATGTCTGTGACCTTTAAATGAACAATGGTCTGTAGTTCTTGTTTATCTTGCATGTTCTCCTGTGCATGCATGGATTTTCTCCGGATACTCCAGCTTCCTCCCACAGTCCAAAAGATTAACTGTAAGGTTAATTTGTCTTCCTAGATTGCCCTTAGATATGGATGGGTGTCTGCAAGGTTGTTTGTCCTGTGTGTCTCCATGTTGCCCTGTAATGGACTGGCAACCTGTCCATGGTGTACCCCGCCTTTTGCCTACAGTCCGCTAGAGATTGGCACCAGCTCCCCCACAACCCCATATTGGAAAAAGTGGGTATGGAAAATGGATGGATGTATTCATTCAATGTTTTGTCATGCCAGCAGACCAACTAACCTCTAATTTTAAATAAAGTCGATATAAGAAGTCTACACAACCGTAATGAATTGCTAGCGTTTTGCAACATAGAAAACATTTCAATAATTTTAAGTAAACACAAACAAATCCACTAGAAAAAAGGTATCAGTCAGGAGAATGTAAAGTGATTGGAGAAAATACAGAAAAACTGTGAAACTGGACGTTTTTCCATTATTGATAAAGAAAGAAACCAGATAAGCTGCCTGGAGCAGTAATGCAGTAACACTAAAGGAGCTGCAGGAATGTCTGGTTACTTGTGTTTTACATGTTGTTTGAAAAAAAATTTCCACAGCCTTGTGGAATAATGCGTCGTGGTCTGATGAAACTTTGGCAACAATTGCAAAAGTTAAGTTTGGCATAAAAACAACACAGCACATCACCAAATAAACACAGTACACAAAGTAAGATGTTCTTCAAGATGTTGACAGCCTCCTTCAAAGAAGACTGAATGCTGAAACTAAATTAAAAGGTAGCTCAATAGAAGTAATAGTTTAAGGGAAGGAAAACATATGCAACCCGGTTGTAACGTCTTTTAAACGTTTTACATTTTTCCTTCAAACAGATGTGTTTGATTTCAGTTGAATTGTACAGGATATATGCCACATTAAGGGAGAAAAAACGTCTGAAACAAATTGTTCTTGTTCTTTTTTTTTCATCACAAAAACCTGGCATTTTAAAATACTTAAAATATCCCTTAAAATATTATTTTACAAATGCATTTTTTAACAAATACAATGTATATTATGTTGATTGTTGCATTTACAATATCTCACAAAAGTGAGAACACTCTTCACATTTTTGTAAACATTTTATTATAGCCTTTCATGGGACAACACTGAAGACATGACACTTTGATACAATTTAAAGTAGTTTGTGTACAGATTGTATAACAGTCTAAATGTGCTGTCCCCTCAAAATAACTCCACACACAGCAATTAATTACAAACCACTGGCAACAGAGGTGAGATCACCCCTATGTGAAAATGGCAAAATTGTGTCCAAAGTGTCAATATTTTCAGTGGCCACCATTATTTTCAAACACTGCCTTAGCCATCTTAGCCATGGAGTTCACTAGAACTTCACAGATTGCCACTGGAATCCTTTTCCATGACAACATCACACAGCTGGTGGATGTTAGAGATTTGCTGTCCTCCACCTTCTGTTTAAGGATGTCCATCAGATGCTTAATGGGGTTTAGATCTGGAGACATGCTTGCTATGTGCATTCATACACCAGTATGTGTATCGGTGTTGTGATTTGTACATGTGTGTTCCCTAGAGTCTTGAGAATTCTGTTTACTGTTCACTTGCCCCACCTCCCTGTCACCCAACATCAATTCTGCCAATCACTCACCTATGAAGCACTCACTTATAACCTGGTTACTGAGTTATTCTGTCATGGTTTAGGGTTGTTTGGTTTTTGGTTTCGGGTTTTTTCTTATGTTTTTCACAGTTAGGGTTTTGAATCGTTCTTTTGTTTATTATTATTATTATTTATTATTATTATTATTCTTAGATTTTGAGTCATGCTTCTGTTTATTATTTTTCTGGTCATGTTTTAGTCTTGTTAATGTTTGGCAAGTTTGGTTTTTGGTTACGGTCATGCTTTACTTTTTGTTTGTATTCAAGAGTCTCTGTTCTTGCTACAGCCACGTTCTGTTCTGTTCTGTCCTGTCTGTTAATTATCTTTATCCGGTTCACCCGCTCCAAGCTATCTGTCTCCTAGCTCCACCTGGTTTACTCTCCATATATTCACTCCTGTTCAGTTGATCAGCGCGGAAACATTATTCAGATAATACTCCTGTCCTGTAGTCACGCCACGTCTGGCCATGTCTGTTTTTGCTTGTTCTGCCTGCCCATTAGTTGTTTTGTTCCTGCCTCTTTTGAGAGTGAATTTTTGTTAATTAAAGTTTTTTACTTGCCGACATGCTGCCTTCTGGTCTGCATTCTGGGGTCCTATATCTCGCATGCCATGACATATTCCCTTTGTGGAAAAGTTGTTCGATAAGTTCTTGACATTCTGTTATCTAACAGCTTTTGAATCTACACCACTTGCTGCTGCGATGAGACTCTCCTAAAAACAATTCATGACATTATAAAGCTACAGCTAACTAGCCCACAGTCCTCAAAAATCCCTTGCTAATAAATGAAACACACCCTTTCAAAGCAAGGGTGGCTACTTATTAGCTGCTTTTCATCCCTGACAACTTGAGATTAAGGGCCTGATCTTCAAAGGTCCCAAATAGAGGGCGCTAAATTGCTTGTCCAAAAAAAAAAGCACATGCAGTAAGTAGGCGTGTTGGATGGAATTTTCAGATTGCATGTGCAATGATAACAGGTGTAAAAGAGGTACAGACAGCCCTACTTAAATGAGGAAACCTTCTACTCCTACTGGCTGGCTGCTACTCCACCAGCAGAACTAGAGAAAAAGCAAACAAGAGCTGTGCTTTTCTGAACTGTCGTTGCTTAATTACAGTAGCAGGTTTGCCATCTCAGCCTCTGCCCTGACAAGATTATTTCTCCTATCTGTTCATTTGTGCTAGGTGCTTCCGAGTGCTAATTGCGCATGCAGAAGGCTTTTATTTGAGAGTAAATGTTTGAAGAGTTCGGAGGTTATTATAAACTGCTGCAATATTTAAGCCTGAACGTAATATTAGCAACTTAAATAATCATATGTTGCAGGAGTTAACAATCTGTATGTTATAGCTTTGCTAATTTTAACACATAACATCACATCACTGTCCTGGAAAGAATTTAAATCGAGCATTTATATACGTAAAAATAAAATATTTCCAATGATTTTACTGAATTCGTTTTGTTTTGCCAGTATTCTAACGATATTCAACAGGTTTGACTGTTTAAATTGTTTTTTGGTGACACAAAATTATTTTTCACTGTATAAACCCTCCCCTGGCATTTGTTCACATTCAAGAACATAATCAAACTGATCCAGCTCTGATTGCTCTCCAATGACTCAATTTTACTGTCAATAATGCAGTGTGTTTTGTTTAGTGACAATGTTAAAGCATACACTGTTTTTCTCACCACATGGAATGGGCCGCCTTAAAATTATGATTTTTCACCTGCTAAGAAGTGATTTTAGCATCCAGTTTGCAAATGAAGGATTTAATCTGCCTTATAATGACTTTATTACATTAATCGTATTATTAATAATATTATCAGCATCACAGCACAGTGGGTCCTTTGCATGATGTGCAATTACAGTTAAGAGGCTGTGTGCACTTAATCAATTAAGTGCGCACTTTGTCATGATCAGTTTTGTGCGCACTTCAGCAGTAGATGATCACACTAACAGCGATGGTGCACTGGAATGATCCAGACGCAAGAAAAAAAGTGACGTTTTATCATTGGAGAAATGTTATCGCTTTTGTTTGTGATTGGCTCCAAATCAGACCTTACATAATCCTAGAATCCTCTATTCTCATCTATTTTTATTTTTGATAACCCAAATCTGTTGACACATGTACAAAAGATTCTCTCTCCCCATCATCTGTCATTCTATCTCTGCCTCCTTCTGACCAAAGTGACAGCAGACATTTTTGGGTCCCAGTTAGCACCTGCATTTCAAATGTGCAAATTCTAGACGCAAAAACAGCACCCACAATTCGTTTATGGTTTGATAAATTGCGTTGGGGGTGGCAAAGGATTGGATTTGCATATCTCCATCCCATACAATTTTCGCGTTTGGGTCATTATCAAATTTATCAAATGTTTTGCGTATTCACGAAGGCAAACATGCTAAAACATTTGCGCCTGCTGTTCCCCTGATTTTACACATGCAATCTGATTAGTACCAGAAAACCAGCTTTGCGGACTCAAACAGGTGTGCGTGTGGTTTTGTACTTGCAAACATTTTGAATATCAGGCCTTAGGTGTTTTATGAGACTCAAGTCCCAAAGTCTGAGTTGAGTCTTCAAACTTAGACGCACAAGTCTAATAACTCCATTCCACACAGCCCACGAATAATATGACTTGCCAAGAATTGCCGAATTCAGGGTTCTTGGTTAAATCGTAATAAGTTCCTGAATTTGTAACTGATTCGTATTTTATTCTGATTCAGTTCTTGCAATTCCTGAGTCATCTGGAATTTGTGGCAAAAGTTTTGAGCAGTTGAAAATGTTGGTTCCAAACTCCCAAATCCAACAAATCTCAGTTTATTAGCAAATTCGTAGGTCATTCTTAAGAATTCCTATGTATTCCTTACTCAATCGGCGATTCTTAATTGTCTTGACAACAGGGCCATTGTACCCCCTATACCTGACCAAATCTCTGTTCTACCCTAGGAAAATAATAAAAAAATAAGGAAAATAATAAAACCAAACTTTAAAAATCCAAGCAAAAATCCAAAATATTTTAAATAGATAAGAAATATAAAACAAAAAATTATAATTTCTTTTATTATTGCATTTTATGTCTAAAGAAAAGCACTTTAGTTTTCCATTTTATTGGCAAAAACAATGACTTCACCTAAAACATTTCAACTTCTAAATATCAACAATCATAATTCAAGTACCTTTTACTCGCACTAGTCCCTCGTCTCTTTATATGATGGAAAATCCCATAAATTGTCAACAATAATAAATTTAAATGTAATCGTATCTGATTCTTAGATGCATTCACCATATTGTTACCTTATTCCTAATGTGCAGTATTCTTAATAGATTCTTCCAAATCGTACTGAATTATTGGCAGTATTCATGCAAATCAAATTACACAAGTCATCTTTATCTATTGTACCTTTGTTATAATGAAATCTTAGTTCATTGCAAATTGGACCAAGAAATTTGCAAAAGAGAAAAATCCTCATGAATGCTAAAATTTTGCAATTCATGATGATTCGTATTATTTGTAGTCAGTGTGAAATTGTGGCTTGAGTCAACTCTTTAGTATTGGTTCTGGCCATTGCCAGAACTTAGCCTACTTGCTTAGCCTACGTCATGTTGTCATACAGGTTCTATTTGAGAGATTTGATTCTATGGGCCTGCCAGCAATCAGGACTGGTTGTGGCTAATGAAATTGAACCCACATGTGGTTAATATCAGTTTATTCATGATTTACTATAATGGGATTTTTTTGAAAATGTGAAAACTGTTTCTTGTATTTACTCAGGTTATCTCGGTCTATTCTTAAACTTAGTTTTATGATCTGAAACATTTAAATGTGACAAAAGCAAAAATAGAAGGGGCAAATTCGTTTTCTCAGTGCTGTAGTTCTCTTTTTGACTGATTACATCTCTCACTCATAGACATGTTCCCTAAGAATATGCTTAAACAGCTGTTACATAGGACAAGACAAGCCTGTCTGCAAACTGACAAATGAATAATACGCTTACCTTGATGTCTTGGAGAAAAGCTTCAATAGACAGCTGCAGTTCCATCAGCCATCCCTCGTTCCAAACTTTCCAGTTACTGCAAAAATCTCACACCATAAAAGTCACCATACATCCTACAAGGAAACACTCAGAGATGAAAGATTCAGCAAAAAAAAAAGGGGGAAAAATCTTTATCTAGCAGTCGTGAAGAGGAAAAATATCCTAATGGCTCACGCAATACAAAACAAGCATTCCTCTTCTGATGACATAAGTGTTACGCTGATAGCAGCAATAAAAGTTATCCTACAATCTCTCTATCCTTTTCAGCTCGGTAGCATCCAGACACCTAATGTCACCTGAGCAGCTGTGAAAAACGGTTTAAAAGAAAAGTGCTTAAAGAGAGAGAGAGAGAAAAAGCATCAATGAAATGATAGTGGGGATTACGGGAAGATTCAGCTGCTTTCTGAGACTCCGGTCTTTGACTGAGGGAGGGTAACAGAGAGAAGGGAGAGAGTGTGTCAGAGGTAGAGAGGCGAGAGAGAAGAGCATGCTTTTAGCGAGTCACTCTCGATTGCAAGACCCAAGTGGGAGGGGGAAAGGCAGAGCGTAGAGGCAACAGGGGGAGGTATGCAGGAAATGTGCTCTTCTCACAACTCCAGCACCAGTGCCATTTCCATGCAACAGTGGAGTGTGCCACTCGCTGGTTCACACTGGAATTTAAGGCACTTTGGACGCTGACAGAGCAGCCATGGTGACACAAAGACACCCCTGCAGTAAACAAACATATTGCTGAAAAGACAATCAGCAGTGCCATTCATAGCAGCATGTCCATTACTGTAAATGCATGGTGCCTGGGTCAATGTCACCTTCCAGTAGAGTACTTCTTCTCAGTCTTGTAATCAAACATCATATGCTGCAGAGCCTGGTACATCAGGGTTTTCCTTTCACTTCTGCTGCGGGTCATACATTTCAGCAACTGTCAGTCAGTTAGTAATGTTCTACCGCTTTTTCCATAGTGGGTCATGGGGAAGCTGGTGCCTGTCTCCAGCAGTCTACGGGCGAGAGGCGGGGTACACCCTGGACAAGTCGCCAGTCCATCGCAGGGCAACACACAAACAACCATGCACACACTCATTCATACCCCTAAGGGCAATTTAGAGTGACCAATTAACCTAACAGGCATGTCTTTGGACTGTGGGAGGAAGCCGGAGTACCCAGAGAGAACCCACGCATTCATGGGGCGAACATGCAAACTCCATGCAGAAAGACCCCTGGCCGTGAATCGAACCCAGGACCTTCTTGCTGCAAGGAAACAGTGCTACCAACTGCGCCACCGTGCAGCCCCTTTTCAGCAACTGTTTTCACCTAAATCTTCAATGGGTTTTAGTGGGATTAAATGTGATAGACCAACACAAAGTAAGGGGTCAATTTGAAGCAGACAACAATGTATTCATGGGATGCAAAATGATATATAAATCAAAACTGACAGTATGTTGTAAATATGCAGTACTCGACCATTACTCATACCTTTACTCTAATACCTCTGAATAACATCCACTGGATTCAAGTGTATTTAGATGTCACTTAATTAGTAAATAGCGACCAAGAGTGAGTAATATAATTACTGTGACACAGTGTAAACTAACATTGCACCTCACCATGAGCACACCAAACCCACAGTGAAAAGTGGTGGTGGCAGCATCATGGTGTTGGAATGTTTGGAAGAGTTGATGGGATGTTGCGTGGAGCTAAATACAGGGCAATCCTACAGGAAAACCTGATAGAGGCTTCTAAGACCGTGTTCACCTTTAAGTTAGAAAAATGCCCCTGAACATACAGCCATTGCTTAAATTGAATAGTTTGGATCAAGGCAAATTAGTGTGTGGCCCAGTCAATGTCCAGACCTCTGTCCAAATGAGAATTGGTGCAAAGACTTGAAAATCGTTCTTCAGCGTTCCTTTTCCTACAGTTCGACTTAGTTTTAGCCAGGTTGCAAAGCAAAATTAACAACTATGCACTGTGTTGGTCTATCAAAATAAAATTTTAATGAAATACATAGATGTTTGTTTTTTGTGGACAGGTTCAAGGCATTTAAAAACTTGTGCAAGTTACTGTGAACAAAAATGATTTAGATAAAAGTCTGAATTAGAAATATGTACTATGCATATTTACTGCTCATATTGTGTGGGGTGAAAAAATATGAATTTGCACACCTTTTTTAATCCTTTTACCAGAATTTTCATACGTATGGCAATGTTTTTCTTATGAAGAATGCATCTTAAAAAAATGACAGAATTCTATGAAATATGTCATAAATATTTAATTTCACCTCGAAAGTGAACTGATTACAAAAACATGCAAGGAACACTTTGTGACTTCGCAAAGCCAAATCAAATCTAACAAAGCCCTGGTAAAAAATAAATCACCTTATTAGTAATATGTGTAGGAACAAAACCACATCTTATTTACTCTGAAAAGGTAGATGCTCAGTTGACTCAGTTAGGAACTGGCACCATTTCCAAGCAATATTAAAACTCCCCATGAATGATTTTTTCCATCATATTTCTCTTTGGGATTAATAAAGTATTTTTGAATTAAACTGAATATAGTTTCAACAAGAAAAACACTAAAGGAAAAATTCTGCAGTCATTTACAAAGCTTGTATTACTGTTATTTCAGACACAGGTGTTTATCTTTCTTACTTACGTTTCCATAACTTCATCAAAATAGAACAAAAAGCTAAAACAAAATCTTCAGATATAGGTTTTCAGCAACCTGTTTGGAGTTTTTAAGCAGTGCAGTTATAAAGGGTACGGAATTCTTTTTCCTGGTCTAATTGCAGATATGTTTATGGGAGTTCCCGTTTTGGCTGTGTGATAATGTACTTTGCAGCCAACAGATTTTTCAGTGGTCACGCCAAACTGTTTTAATACACCCGCTTTCATTTCTGGTGTTTTGCATATAAGGTGTATGATTATAAAAATATTCTGTTTACCAGGTTTTATTTATTTTTTTTATCTAAGTGTACAAAAACATACGAGATTCCACATTGTTGTTATCTATTAAAACAAAGGTTAAATGGGAAAGTTCTTTGTGGAAAAAAAAAAAGCTGCTGTCATATTGTTTTCCAGCTTGAATTGTACGTTGGCATGGAAAAGCCTTTCTAAGCTTGTTCAGACTTGCAGAAATGACGCCATTTTGTGGCATCAGGTTCTATCACACCTTGGAAGTGTGTGGCCCCTGATGCCCCCCCTGTGTGGTATATTGTGTGAGTATTGTCATGAGGGGTAATAAAATTCAAAGCATTCTGCTGGGTCAGGGTTTAAGAAGTTACTTTTGCCGTGATTTCACCATATCGATTTTTTTTTCCATTATTAAGGATAAAAGGTATAAGCTTTTTGATTTTGGTTCCCAGTGATCAAATGTAAAGATCTGGGGTCATGATTTGTGCAGGCTTGTTTCGAAAATGCAGCACAAGTGAAGGCGACAACGAGGAAAGGAGGAGCTGCAACAGCGGTACCTCCATGAGGACAATATGGCACATGGTTGGTGCGAAATGCCCAGTGGTAAACAGCACACTTTACCAATACTGGAAAGGTACAAAATAGCAAAAAAGCAAAATAATCAGCATCCCCTCTGACAACAGCAGCATTTGGTAAATAAAAAAGGTAGATTCAGTTTATTTGTTTGGGAACATTCTAGATTTTAAGACACAGATGATCTAAAACAAGATGCTCAAGATTTGGTATTTGCCTTTTCAAGACATGATTGATACTTGTTCTATTTTCTTTTTTCTCCTTTCATCTTCTCCCTTACTCTTTTCGTCCCTACTTCCCCCTACACAGATAAAATAAATTTATGTCTGCAGCATAGGACCATGAAGTAAAATTATTTATAAAATTATTTATAATTTAAATTTAAAAAATGTAAACATTTTTTTAAGACAAAGATAGAATATGTTGTTTGATACATGCATCCCAAGTGTTATTACAATTTTTACTTGTATCAATATCAATTCAATTCAGTTTATTTATATTGCACCAATTCACAACACATGTTGTCTCAAGGCACTTCACAAAAATCAGAACATACATTCCAATTAATCCTAACCAATGAACAGTGCAGTCAGATTCAGTTATTTATTCAAATCGGATAAAACGTTTTTCTATCTAAGGAAACCCAGCAGATGGCATCAAGTCATATATGTGTAAAAGGCCTGCTTATCATGCTTTTCACATTTTTAGTGGTAATATTTTTAGAAACCATAATTTTCATTCACTTTACAGTTATGAGTTTGTGTTGTTTTATTGCACTGACTACCAAAACACACTGAAGTTTGATTTTGTAACCTGACAAATGTGAAAAAATAAAAGGCAGTGTAGCTGCAATCACTACTCTGTAATTTGCCTTTTCCTTCAGTAAAGCTGGTCTGAAAACACACTGGTCTTGTTTATGTTTGCTCTTCACACTTCGATGTTTATAGCTCTAACTTTTTCACCTAACTGGCGGCACTTCCACTTATAGCTATATAGTGTGATTCAGGTCACTGTGCTCTGGCACTTCAATAGCTAGAATAATGTTTTCAGCAAGCACATAAGTCAACAAGCTATGATTGTGAACCTGCTACAAATTTTTATGTAAAACGCAAAAGTAAATGGAGCACGAAACTATAATTACTTGCAGGACAGTGACACTTTGGATGGATGCGAGATATGCAAATCATCCTGACAGCATACAATTGTACTTACGGCGGAAAGAAACGTCATAGAATTTCTATCATGTCGAGCAGGTGCAGCTGAATGTAAACATGTCGTTGGAAAAGCTCGCTGCCTCTCCATCCCCTCTTCTCTGGGCCACTTGCAAACCCGTGGCTGAGTGGGTGTTCGTGAAGGTTATGTGGCATGTAACTGGAGGATCTTATTGAAGCTTGGGTTTACTTTGTGTCTGTGTGTGTGTTTGGAGGTCACCCTCATAGATTAAAGACAATCTGTTAGGCAGTTAAGAGAGCACTGATGAGTGGCTATTATAGGAAAATCAGGGCTGCAAATCGGGAATGATTACACAGCAAATTATCCAGTGCAACGCCCAGTCACAGAGTCAGAACAAACGATACCAACCTCTGTATAGCAAAACTCCTCGTTCACTCAAAGGCAAGGACAAAAAGAAGAAAAAGAACTTGGTGTCACACACATCAACAGATAACAAATGTAGATTGTTATCCAAATCAAACTGATGGATACAGTAACTTGAAACGATTTCCTGTGATTTTTTTGGGATTTATGTGCAGTGCAAAGTACTGCATACATCGTGAAGTGGAAGGGAAATAGTAAATGTTTTATTCATTTTTTTTCCCACATAAAACCAAAAACGTGCGGTGTACGTGTTTATGGAGCACCTGTGCTCTGATACTCTTAAATAAAAACTAGTCCATACAGCTCCCTTAAGAAGTCACCTCTTTAGTAAATAGAGCCCACCTGTCTTTAACCTCAGTATGAATCCATCTGTTCTGTGAAGGCCTCAGAGATTTGTTAGAGAACATTAGTGAACAAACATCACTGTGAAAACCATAGAATACAGCTGACAGGTCAGGGAGAAATTTGTGGAGATTTTGTAGGTAATATTAATTTACAATGTGGAAAGAGCACAGCTGCAAACCTACCAAGAGATGGCCTTCCACATTAAGTTACGGGTTGTTCAAGTGGAGTATTAATCAGAGAAGCAGCCAGTAGGCTGCAAAAAGGCATGGTGACTCTGGAGGAGTTGCAGAGATCTTCAGCTCAGATGGAAGCATCTGTTAAGAGGACACCTACTATTAGTGGATTCCACAAATCTGCCCTTAATAGAAGAATGGCAAGAAGAAAGCCACTGTTAAAAGAAAGCTATAATAAGTCTTGTTTAAGCATAGATGCAGGCATGGAAGGCATTCACCACAGAGCCACCTCTGCAAAATATTCAAATAAACAATAAAATAGAAAAACTTACAGAACTTCAGAAATCAGTTATCTCCGATGTAGTAAGCCTTTTCCTTGAAGAAATCACAACCTTTGACATGGAGTTGTCCCCAACCTCTTCATAGCTCTCTTCCTTGGTCTCCCTAGAGATCCCAATCCGTGTTGGAAAACCATCTTTTCCGACTGGATCTCTGGCTCATCCTTATTTACATATAAAAATATATAAAAATACATAGATATACTTTCCTTAAAATATCTACACACCTTTCGGAATGTAATGAGCACATAGGGTCAATATTTTGTGGGACACCTTACTTCACCAGGCTTGTACCCCCATCTGTAAGTGTGTAAGTGAGAAAGAAACTATGACAGAAACAAAGCTGAACAGAAAGGCAAGACTCAGAGCTTTTACATTCCTGGTTTCAGTGTATTGCTATATTGTAATTGGCAGAGATAAGACCAGAAGAAAATTGAAAAATATGCTCAAACATGAAAACTATTTAAGTGATCCCCGGGGTTAACGTTTCCACATGTCCTGTAGGGGACATAGTAGACACGTGGAAGAATGTGATCCGGTCAGATGAGGCTAGAAGTACAACTGCAAAACACTGTTTGTTGTTAAACACTAATGATGCACACCTTGAACTCACCACACCCCTGGTGAGAGACAGTGGTGGCAGGATCAGGCTATGGTGATACTTTGGTTCAGCAGGGACAGTGAAGCTGGTTATAACTGATTGGAAGACACAGGAGATTTCTAGAAGAATGTCTGTTAGAGAGATTTTCCACCAATGCGGTTCTCTTGCTAGGCCAGAGGTATTGCTAAATCCAATTTATTAGTGGTACTTCAAAAGAACTGGTTGGGTTTTCCACAACTGGAAAGCCAACTTGAAGCCACATCATTACATATAAACCTCCCATCCAGTGACGGCTTGATCCTCCCTTTGTTAAATGTTGGGGTTTCTTCGAGGGTTACTGGATTGTAACAGTTCAGCCACATAAATCCCATTATTTATCACAGTATCCCTACAAATAGATCTTTTAATATCACCAAGCTAATTTATCAGTGGCATGTTAAACAATAAGTGGTGTTTGCGAAAGCTTCAGCTGATTGTCTTGTGCACTAGGAGTGCTGGAAAACAACAGTTTAACACTTCGTTTGGTGCAGAATTTACTAGCACCAGTTGGAAAACAGGGTTCAAGAACCAAGTTGCTTCAACCCACTTCAGCTATGTGATATTACAACAAGTAATAATGAAATAAGAAACAGTGTTGAATGATTGTGGGCTGTTGTGCTGTGTGAGTGTATGTTTTCCCTCCTTAAACTGCCGTTTTCGCCTGATGGTGGGGCTGTGCTGCAGCCGACACAGCTGAAGACAATCTTTTAAGCTGTTGGCTTATTAAGGAGCTGCCGCCACCTGATTGTCAAGATGTGTGGTAGAGTCAAGCCTTCTCTTTTCTTTATTTCTGTGAGATTTCCAAGTTACTTACTTTTGCTTCTCTTTTGTGCCACCTAGACTGGTTCCCGTGAGCTCCTTGTCATTACCAGAGATTCTTTTTTCTGTCAGTTTTTTTTTTGTACCCATTTTGCCTCCCCCTGCCCCCCCTTCCTTTTCTACAATACCAAAAACCCACCTTCTTCCTTTTGGGGGATTTTAACTCCTCTACTCTTCCTGCTAGATGCTAGACTGTCCCCTGCAAATTTATCTGTAGTAACTAGTAACTGGTACCTACACCAATTGATTTGTTGTTGGCCTAAAACGGCAGTTCATAAAACACCAGCTCTAAATGAAGGGAAATTTTCTTTTTCTTCTGGCATGGTTTTTGGAGAAGTTTTTAATAAGAAAAAACCCAGTTTTTTTTTGGGGGGTTTCTGAATCAGAGCTGGTACTAGTAGAAGTACAAAGAATTTTGTGGTGTGAAAAGGTTTGAGAGGTATTAATGTTTATGCAAGACATTGTATGTTTGATACCAATAGATAGACTGAATCTAATATGTTTAAATGTTTTTAATAAGCAGCTGGATCAATTAGCTGCTAAGAAGATTGCAAAATTCCTACAATAACCTACAGTCATTTGACTGTTTTACACTTAAAAACATGCCTGCTAGCATAAGTGCACGTGTGCAATATGATCCTGCATGAGTGCCCAAAATGTATAATGGATTACCATTCTTAAGTGCAGACCCCTGGTGTCACAGTGGCTGCTGCCTGTGGTTTATCAGTTTTGTGCATTAAACAAAATAGAAAACTGAAAATTCAGACCTCCAGCAAAGGATGACAAGAGAAAACACAATGGACAGAGAAAGAAATATTGCAAACCTCAAAACTAAATTCACATGACAGAATTTGGAAAGAATACCTGTGTTAATATATGAGTCAAGCTCACAAACCTTTGTTACTCGTTTGTGAAATTCTCCTGCTCTTACCCATTCCAAATGCTATGGGAGGGACATGCATCCCCCACAATATTTACCGCAGTGCACATGAATATGAATAATGAGCCCAAGCATAAGATGCTTCTCCCAGGTGACCATGCAGGTGGGCTGGCTGACAAGTGAATGCCAACTGGATGATCTAGTCTAGCTTATATGATAATTGTTATTGATGGAAATAAATCATAAAGAAAAACAGTTGATAATTTTTATTACTTATTAAGATGTATACATTAATCCGTTTTCTGTACCCGCTTCTTCCATACTGGGTCACGGGGGAGCTGGTGCCAATCTCCAGCAGTCTATGGGCGAGATGCGGTGTACACCCTCGACAGGGCGCCAGTCCATCACAGGGCATCACAACCATGCACACACTCACTCACACATAAGGGTAATTGAGAGTGACTAATTAACCTAACATTCATGTTTTTGGACTTTGGGAGAAAGCCAGAGTACCCAGAGAGAACCCACGCATGCACGGGGAGAACATGCAAACTCCATGCAGAAATACCCCCAGGCTGGGAGTCGTGCTGAGGACCTTCTTGCTGCAAGGCAACAGTGCTACCAACTGTGCCACTATGCAGCCTTAAGATCTATACATTTATCTTGTAGAGGTACCACATAGATAAGAAGGTCAGACTGTAAAGACAAAAATAAGGACAACAATATAGGTAGATAAAGGTCGAGTCAATAGAGATTATATTGTAGAAAAGTTGATCTACATAACCAACCTGAAAAGTATTTCAGATGATTATTTTGTTTGACAACTTAACATTTTACACTTGCAGTAGAAAAGGTATCCCCACAGTAAATTTTAAGGTGTTATGAGTTGTCAACTTGGCATGGACCAGTTGGCGGTTTTCAGGCATATTAAGGTTTAATAAGGCGATGGTTTTCACCACACCGTTCTTAGTCAAGTCAGTAGATATATTTAAGTATAGAAGTATCCAAAAATCAATATATTGTCTAACAGTTTAGTAAGATTATTCAGTCACAAATAAAAGTACACCCTCGTTCAAATCAAGGACCTTGTGAAATGTGAACTTGGCATGGGCTGTTTGGTGATATGTCAAGGTGTATAAAACACATGTATTTGTGTTTCTGCTGTAAAGCAGATGCTAATTCAAGTAGAGATTGTTCATTTGAGTTAGAAACCGTCAAAGATTTAAGTATTAATGCAAATTAGCAAAATTACGCGAGAGACTACTTGAGAGTCGTCTTCCCCTCCTTCTGTTGTTGCCTCCACAAATGGTCAGCTAGCTAAAAGAAGGGTTCTACCTGATTACATACAAGAGAGACAAATTTGGTTCTGGAAATATTTTCAATCATGTAAGACATGGACAGTCATGCTGTGAAAGCTAAAGATTCATCACTCATTTCAAGGTAACACTGTTTTAAAACTACATTTATGAAAGCTATAAGCATCATGTCTGTAAAGCAACCTACTGCAGACCAGCTGACTGAGCAGACAGCCCAACTTACAAGCTAATATCAGCCTTGTGGTACTCTAAAAAGAGCAAGAGTGTAATATTCTACACAGTTAACATATTTATTTCAAAACTTCTTAATTCAGCGGCATTTTTTTTTAAGTTTAAGGATCAAAACAAAACCAACAGTACATAAATGTTACTGGTGAAAACTATGATAATTAGTTACATTTTTCAAAAACAAATTGGCTATAATCTTTCTGTGTGATTTTGCTCAACTGAGATTAGATTTAAATAAATGTGTAAGTTTGTAAAGATCAGATCATTTATATGTAAAACCCCAGGAGTGTCCGAGGGTGTAGTTTCTATTTACCCTGACTGTTCTTTCAGAAACAGAACTATCTACTGATGCTTTAATTTTGCATTGCTTTGTTTACAAAAAATACATAAGGTACTGATGCCTGGACTGCACAATTGTTTTCTTTTAGCAGGGTGTCAAATTCCAGTACTCGTAGGCCGGTGTCCTGCAACTCTTACATGTGTTGCTAGTCCAACTCATTTGAATCCAATGGCTAAATGACCTATTCAGCATGCAGTCACGTTCTATTGAATCCTCCTAAGGACCTAAATATTTGATTAAGGTGTGTTGAAGAAGAAACACATCTACCAGTAGCAGGACTCTGATCTCATCTTTAGTTTGAATTTTTCTCTAGAGATCTTGTGTCGTGGTTTAATTTAAACTTGCCGTTCCTTAAGGTCTGTGTTACTTTTTAGTTCCTGTTTTGCAACCATTCTTTTTTACCTTTTCGTTTGGAATCTCGATTCATTTTTGTGTTGGGTTGTGTTCTCTTTCTATTTGTACTATTTTCTTCTTCTCACACCTGTACTCCATCCTGTTTCTCACTCCCCTGATTCGTATTATTCAATGTCTTTTCAGCTTTTTGTCAGATCTGTCAATCAAACTCCAGTAAGCCAGCAACACCTCCTCTCAATAA
Organism: Crenichthys baileyi; assembly: GCA_036173005.1. Classification (NCBI taxonomy): domain Eukaryota; kingdom Metazoa; phylum Chordata; class Actinopteri; order Cyprinodontiformes; family Goodeidae; genus Crenichthys; species Crenichthys baileyi. The sequence continues at coordinate 485,586 of JAHHUM010000901.1, forward strand.
TTGGAAAAAATGTGGGACAACACAGACATCACAACAGCTGGACCTAAAACTGAAGTAAAGACTGTGAAAAAGCAATTTTTCAAGTTCTCAAGTTCTGTTTGAGTTTCATCAGAGCAGTTAGGTTATGATGTTTCAATATTTTAGCTGTCTTTTTATCCTATTTTTATTGTATTTGTTGGTTTCATGACTGTCTTCTGAATTTGTGTTGTTTGGATTTACCTTTATGTGGAGCACTATGGTCAACATCGGTGATGGGAATGACGGCATTAAAATAAATGCCTTTACTAAAGGCGTTACTTTTTTCAGTAGCAAGTAATCAAATTAATTATTTTTTCCATCGTTACAACGCCGTTACCGTTACTGGCAATTAAATGGGGCAAAAAAGTTACTCATTGAAGCTCTTGTCATCTGTTGTGGCTCACAGTTACAGGAGCCAAGCTTTTTTTCTCGGTGAAAGAAGGAGCGAGGGGCGAGACAATTGCATAAGTGATGATGATTGGCTAAGGTAGAGTAAGCTTTCCTTGTAAGACAATCAGAGGCAATGTTCAGTTTACACACAAACCACAAATGCACACGGCAGCCCTGCTCAGGGAAACTAGTAGATGTAAGCTGCAACAACGGCGGATCTGGAGGGGAAGATTGTGTTTTCAAAGTGGAAGTACAGACACTACTTCATTCTCCTTGAGGTAAAAGGCAAGAACATACATCAGAAGTAAATATTTAAATATGTACTTGAACTGGCTTCAACTTATGGAACTGGCTTGTGAAACCTTAGAAAAAAAAATCAAAATTTTTAGACATATTTAAACTTTAAAAAAATAACACAATTGTTACATTCCCTGTTAAAAAGTTACTTTTATAGTGGAGTATCTCAGTTAATAACTCAGTTACTTTTTGGGAGAGGTAAATAGTAACTATACCTAATTACTTTTTTAAAGTAACATGCTGTTATGATTTGGGGTTGTTTGGTTTTTGATTTCTGTTTTTTTTTTAATGTTTTTCACAGTTAAGGTTTTGAATCATGTTTCTGTTTGTTTTTCTGGGTTTTTCTTATATTTCTCACAGTTTTGAATCATGCTTTGTTATTTTTTCTGGTTATGTTTTAGTCTTGTTCATGTTTTGTCTAGTTTGGTTTTTGGTTCTGGTCATGCTTTAGTTTTTATTTATATTCAAGAGTTTCTGTTCTGTTAATCATCTTTATCCGGTTCACCTGCACCTTGTCAATCTGTCTTGCTCAACCTAGTTGTCACTCCATATATACACACCTGTTCTGTTTGTCATTGCGGATTCATTGTGTATCGCTACTCATGTCTTGTTTTGTGGACCATGCCATGCCTGTCAAACCAGCCTGCCTCTGTTTTGTTTCTGCCTCTTCTCAGAGTGAGTCTTTGTTGATAAAGTTTTCATTTACCGTCACGCTGCCTCCTCGTCTGCATTCTGGGGTTCCTCCGTTCCACAGTTCATAACAGAATGAATCCGCCAACAATGGAACTCGCGGACAGTAGGCAGGAGAGCGACAGGGACCGATGGGTCCGGCAGGAGATGGAGGAGGCGATGAAATGTCTGCCGACCGATCTGGAGGTTGTGCCCTCTCCACTTCTGCTGGAAGAGATGGAGCTCGCACCTGCTGGTCCTGGGTCTGGCCGCGGTGCGGTGGACCTCTTTACTTTCCTGTCTCGGGAGGCGGAGAGGACGCTGCGCCGTTCTGCAGGGCTGTCGGTGCCGCAGTCGGCTTATGATGGGTCCAGGTTGGCGATTCCATGCCCGGGGACGGGTCGCCGTTCTCTGCCTGCTCCCCTGGCTGCGCACTCTGGTCCGGCAGTGAAGCCCTCACCCTCCTCCCGCCGCAAGAAACGTCGGGGCGGAGCACCTTCCTATTCGGCTGGCGAGGAGGTGGTTTGCCTGCCAGCTGACGTGAGGGCTGCAGCAAGTAAACCCGCATCTTTGCCTGCCACAGCACTGTCTCCCAGGCTCGCTGCATCTCCGCCCATGCCGTCTTCGCTCCCTCCAGCCCGGTGTTCTGAGGCAACACCTGATGAGCTGGAGGAGCGATTAAGGTTTTTTGCCCGACAGATCAAGACCTTCAGAAGGACCAGTCTCATGTATTCCTCTCCGGAGCTGATGGAGAGGATCAGGCAGATGGAGGGGGATTATGAAACAGCAGTAAGGCAATTTTACTGCCGTCCACCTTCACCCACACCAAGCCACAAGAGCGCTGCTGCAGCTCAGCCCACGTCAGATCTCCAGAGAGCTGCTGCAGCTCAGCCCACGTCAGATCTCCAGAGAGCTGCTGCAGTTCAGCCCACGTCAGATCTCCAGAGAGCTGCTGCAGCTCAGCCCACGTCAGATCTCCAGAGAGCTGCTGCAGCTCAGCCCACGTCAGATCTCCAGAGTGCTAGCTGCTGCTGCTGCTGCAGAGCAGTCCACGCAAGGACTCCAGGGAGCTGCTGCTGCTGCTGCTGCAGAGCAGTCCACGCAAGGACTCCAGGGAGCTGCTGCTGCTGCTGCTGCTGCTGCAGAGCAGTCCACGCAAGGACTCCAGGGAGCTGCTGCTGCTGCTGCTGCTGCTGCTGCTGCTGCTGCTGCTGCTGCAGAGCAGTCCACGCAAGGACTCCAGGGAGCTGCTGCTGCTGCTGCTGCAGAGCAGTCCACGCAAGGACTCCAGGAAGCTGCTGCTGCTGTTGCAGAGCAGTCCACGCCAGGTCTCCAGAGCGCGGTCGAGCTTTCGGAGGGCGGGCTACCTCCATTTCCAGGTCCTGAGCACCTTCTCAGTTTTCTCTGGGGGGTGCTCACGGAACTCAAGCCTGACACACACCATGACACTCCACACCCTGACACACCACAGCCTGTCTCTGCCAGGCCTGACACTCCACACCCTGACACACCACAGCCTGTCTCTGCCAGGCCAGACACTCCACACCCTGACACACCACAGCCTGTCTCTGCCAGGCCAGACACTCCACACCCTGACACACCACAGCCTGTCTCTGCCAGGCCTGACACTCCACACCCTGACACACCACAGCCTGTCTCTGCCAGGCCTGACATTCCACACCCTGACACACCATAGCCTGTCTCTGCCAGGCCTGACACTCCACACCCTGACACACCACAGCCTGTCTCTGCCGGGCCTGACACACCACAGCCTGTCTCTGCCGGGCCTGACACACCACAGCCTGTCTCTGCCGGGCCTGACACACCACAGCCTGTCTCTGCCGGGCCTGACACACCACAGCCTGTCTCTGCCGGGCCTGACACACCACAGCCTGACTCACCACAGCCTAACCTGAAGTCTGCCTCAACCTCCTCCACACGCCGCAGAGGACGTCGTAAGAGGGACGCCTCAGCCCCTGCGCACGCCACTGAGGGTCTCGGCGACGCCTCAGCCCCTGCGCACGCCACTGAGGGTCTCGGCGACGCCTCAGCCCCTGCGCACGCCACTGAGGGTCTCGGCGACGCCTCAGCCCCTGCGCACGCCACTGAGGGTCTCGGCGACGCCTCAGCCCCTGCGCACGCCACTGAGGGTCTCGGCGACGCCTCAGCCCCTGCGCACGCCACTGAGGGTCTCGGCGACGCCTCAGCCCCTGCTCACGCCACTGAGGGTCTCGGCGACGCCTCAGCTCCTTGCCTCCAGGGGTTCAGTGGGAAACTGGTCCTCGTTCTGGCCTCTGAACCCTGTGACGAGGGGTACGAGGAGGAAGAACCGCCGGATCCTGTCTCTGGGGACTTCAAAGGACAGTTTGTCCTCGTTCTGGCCTCGGAGCCCCTAGACGAGGGGTTCGAGGAGGAAGCACCGCCGGATCCTGTCTCTGGGGACTTCAAGGAACAGTTTGTCCTCGTTTCTGCTTCTGAACCCAGAGGTGAGGGTTCGCCAGGCTCTGCTTCGGCCTCGGAGGGTTCGCCAGGCTCTGCTTCGGCCTCGGAGGGTTCGCCAGGCTCTGCTTCGGCCTCGGAGGGTTCGCCAGGCTCTGCTTCGGCCTCGGAGGGTTCGCCAGGCATTCACGGTCGCCCGCCTGATTTCTGTGCCTGCTCGGGACGACCTCCTGGTCGTCCGCCTGAACTCTGTGCCTGCTCGGGACGACCTCCTGGTCGCCCGCCTGAACTCTGTGCCTGCTCGGGACGACCTCCTGGTCGCCCGCCTGAACTCTGTGCCTGCTCGGGACGACCTCCTGGTCGCCCGCCTGAACTCTGTGCCTGCTCGGGACGACCTCCTGGTCGCCCGCCTGATTTCTGTGCCTGCTCGGGACGACCTCCTGGTCGCCCGCCTGAACTCTGTGCCTGCCCGGGACGACCTCCTGGTCGCCCGCCTGAACTCTGTGCGTGTTTTGGGCCCTCCTACCATGGCCCCCACCGCCCGCCCGGTTCGGGTTGTGTTTTGTTTCTGGCCCTCCTGCCATGGCCCCCACCGCCCGCCCGGTTCGGGTTGTGTTTTGTTTCTGGCCCTCCTGCCATGGCCCCCACCGCCCACCCGGTTCGGGTTGTGTTTTGTTTCTGGCCCTCCTGCCATGGCCCCCACCGCCCGCCCGGTTCGGGTTGTTTTTTTTTGTTTGGACTCTTGTGGGCGTCTGGTATCCGCCCTTAAGGGGGGGGTTCTGTTATGATTTGGGGTTGTTTGGTTTTTGATTTCTGGTTTTTTCTTTATGTTTTTCACAGTTAAGGTTTTGAATCATGTTTCTGTTTGTTTTTCTGGGTTTTTCTTATATTTCTCACAGTTTTTTGAATCATGCTTTGTTATTTTTCTGGTTATGTTTTAGTCTTTTTCATGTTTTTGTCTAGTTTGGTTTTTGGTTCTGGTCATGCTTTAGTTTTTATTTATATTCAAGAGTTTCTGTTCTGTTAATCATCTTTATCCGGTTCACCTGCACCTTGTCAATCTGTCTTGCTCCCCCTAGCTGTCACTCCATATATACACACCTGTTCTGTTTGTCATTGCGGATTCATTGTGTATCGCTACTCATGTCTTGTTTTGTGGACCATGCCATGCCTGTCAAACCAGCCTGCCTCTGTTTTGTTTCTGCCTCTTCTCAGAGTGAGTCTTTGTTGATAAAGTTTTCATTTACCGTCACGCTGCCTCCTCGTCTGCATTCTGGGGTTCCTCCGTTCCACAGTTCATAACACATGCCCAACACTGGGCATTGTGTTGTTAAATATGCTAGGTAAATAAAGTTGACATTGACATTGCTGTTTTTAGCACTATTGTCTTGCAGCAAAAAGGTCTTGGGTTCACATCCCTTCCAGGGACATCATGTACATAGGATGCAAATGCACAAAAACCTCCCAGTAGGCAGTTTTTTTTACACAAATGCACAGATTTATCCATTATGAGTTGACCATGGAAATGTGCACAGCTCCATGACTAGCGTACGCACAGTTCCACATTTGTTGATTCATTCAGCAAATTCAAATTCAAAATTCAAAAATGCTTTATTCATCCCAAAGGGAAAATAAATGTTGTAACCCATATTATGCAGGTTTCTTCAAAGAGTCATTGTAGATGCTGATAGCTGTGGGAAGGAATGATCTTCTATAGCGGTCTGTCTTACAGTAGATCTGAAGAATCCTCCGACTAAAGACACTTGATTGTCTGACAATAAATACACCCTACTACTGCAGCGTCAACTCAGTAATTTTGTAGATGAGAGGAGTCTATCTTGTACTGTAAGTCTGACGTGTACAGAGTAAAAAGGAATGGTGAGAGTACAGTCCCCTGTGGTGCCCCTGTGCTGCTGGCAACCTGTTTAGACACACAACCCACACAACAAGACTTTAAGTTGCTTCTGTTTACTCCTCAATAATTACCTGGCTCCCTCTCTGAAGACTCTTTTTTTTCTCCAGGGTTTGTTATTGGGGAAGTATCTCACCATTCTGGTGGGGATGGTGTTATCCACACAGAAGTTTTGTATAGTCGGTCACACACTCAGTCATGGCATTGATGTCCTCTCCATGTGGCTGGTACAGTGCATGTCAGTCTGTAGCCTCAAAGCAACCTCGCAGGGCTTTTTTGGCTTCCCGTGACTATCTTTTCATGGTTCCCTTTATCACAAGTCGTCTCTGAACAAGGGGTTTATATTTAGAGCAGAGAAAAGGAAGATTGTGATCTAATTTGTCTAGAGGAGGTTTTGCTTTAGAGATGTTCTTGGCATTTGCATAAAACAGATTCACCATTTTGTTGTCTCTGGTAGAGCAGCTGACAAACTTTTGAAACATTGGAAGTGTAGCAGAGAGTGACAAGTGATTAAAATAACCATGTATTCTACAAACGTATTGGTGTGTTCTGTCTGTAGCTTAGCAACAACTGAGCAACTGCATGTGAGCAATAACTCACATGCAGTGTCGGCAACAGCTTATGATGGAAAGTTGCCGTTGCCAAATTAACACTGGTGAAGTCTCTGGGTAAATAATATGGACAAAAACTTACTGCTAACAGTTAATTATCTGGGCTACAGAGATGACACTTTGCAGAAACGTCTCATGGATTACACCATCTGATGTTCACAAGTACTGCTAATCCACTTCCTTTGCATTCGCTTCTCCACTTTAAATCTGTCTGCTCATATTGTCAGAAAGCCTGGTTGAGACAGTGGAATAGAGTTCTTTCCCGATACTCTGGCTGGGTCCATGTAAGGGCTTGGAGTTCATAAAACTTGTTTCTCAATGATCTCAAATTGCCCATCATGATCGAAGAAAGACATGGTTGGAACTTCCTCGTCCTATCTCTTATGTTTGTTCACTCTTTGGATCAACGGCGCCTGCTTTTCAACTCATCAGGGAGTTTGTGGTTGTAGTTGAAATGTTATTATTTTATGTTATGATTATGTTATGAGCTTTTAAGATGTTACTCTCCTGATTGTAAAAAATAAAAAATACTTGGTTACCATGCTTATGCTTCATAATAGATGCCCAAAGGTAAGTATGTATCAGCAAAAATCCTTCCAGCTGCACACTATCCAGCACTAGAGGGAACAATCATTCAAAAAAGCAATCTTCATCCACAAAAGGAGGAATTCCAGTTTTTAAAAATAAGTTACCTGAATGAAAACAACAGAGCTACTCCAGCATGCTGGCACCCTGAGCGGCACAATTCCAGAAAGTTGTTCTCTTCTGATATTAAGTGGTACTTCTCCCATTTCTACTTGTAATCATATGGTCAGGGTTGTTCTAATGGCACCTGTAGAAAGTCTCACCGCTTGATGTTGAATGCAATCTAACTTTTGTACAGTTGTGTCTGGTGCTAATATACAGGGGTTGGACAATGAAACTGAAACACCTGTCATTGTAGTCTGGGAGGTTTCATGGCTAAATTGGACCAGCCTGGTAGCCAGTCTTCATTGATTGCACATTGCACCAATAAGAGCAGAGTGTGAAGGTTCAATTAGCAGAGTAAGAGCACAGTTTTGCTCAAAATATTGAAATGCACACAACATTATGGGTGACATACCAGAGTTCAAAAGAGGACAAATTGTTGGTGCACATCTTGCTGGCGGATCTGTGACCAGGACAGCAAGTCTTTGTGATGTATCAAGAGCCACGGTATCATGGGTAATGTCAGCATACCACCAAGAAGGATGAACCACATCCAACAGGATTAACTGTGGACGCAAGAGGAAGCTGTCTGAAAGGGATGTTTGGGTGCTAACCCGGATTGTATCCAAAAAACATAAAACCACGGCTGCCCAAATCACGGCAGAATTAAATGTGCACCTCAACTCTCCTGTTTCCACCAGAACTGTTTGTCGGGAGCTCCACAGGGTCAATATACATGGCTGGGCTGCTATAGCCGAACCTTTGGTCACTCATGCCAGTGCCAAACGTCGGTTTCTCCCATGTGTACAACATAGTTTTTGCTGCTGATCTGTGGCAACACCCCTCCTCCTTTAGTATTGCTCCACAGTGGCCCATGTTTTAAAGCAGACATCCATAATCTCCTATTAAAAGGTGCCAGCATCCACAAACCCCAGTGTGGAGACAACCTGCTCTGTTTGGAGGTTTTGGGGGTTCAAAGTTAGTTTATTTGGACCTGTAAGTTAGCAGAAATGGAAGAATGGCATCCAACTTAAAAATACATATGTTGGGTCATTCATTTTGGTCGGGTGTACGACTGTGCTGAGCAGCTTGGCATGCATCACAGCGACGGGCGTCGAAGCTCTGACGTCATCAGAGTTTGTAAAAAGCAGAGGAATCAACTCCTGCCTCAGAGTTTTGCAACCCTTTGTTCGAGAATTGGGGCTATCATCTGTTAGTGTCTAAGGTGTTAGCTGCTAAATGCTCTACGTCCGGGGCGTGGCTCTACCGTTCTACCAGCTGATGAAAAGGTAAACATTTTTGGATCAGAATAGTTTGATTGTAAGAGGGACTATTGGTTTAATAAATGTTCACATAGATGAAGAGACAGCATTTGTGTTTATTTTGTGTAGGATTGATTATCTGTAAAGATAAGGTTCGTGTTACACACCATTCGGTAAAACGGTTAATAACACAGTGACATTTGGGGTGGTTTTGGTTATTAATTATCAATTAATAATGATAATTAACTAATTGTAATTATTAAGTGCTGTGAGTCCAATAATCACACCACCAGAGTGTATCTCTGATTTTCATTCATAAGAAAGGATTTTTGGTTAGAATTTATTTCTTCTAATTCTGATTTATATTTCTAATTTTTGATAAATACTTAAAACCAATAATCATAACCCTTATACATACAACAGAACACATGACATACAGTAAGTCATAAAGTAAGTGCCTTATTAAAAAAATAGACTCAAGTATCCGACTAAAATAAGGCTAGGTCATTAAGACAACTTTGCATAGCCTATGGAAAATTTATGCAGTCATCCTCCTAATCTTTAGGGAAAAATCAAATAATCTGATATATTGTTTTGCTTTTTTTTTTTTTGCACCTGTACGTACTAATAATTGTCAGACGCTTGATTTTCTCTGCTGTTCAATGGCATGAACTCCCTTAATCTGAGCTCAAAGCCTCATGTCTAAACAGATGAATCCCCAAATCTGCGTAAAAATTTATGTGCACCTATTTGTCTGCTGTATGCATGTTTAATAAATGAGGGTCAGTGACCTTTTGTAGAGTTGGACCTTTCCCACATAGAAATGAAAAAGAACTACACACAACTTTTTATTTACTTTGTGAAGTCCATGAAGTGCTGACCAAGTATTTAGTTGTAAATTGCCCCCAGACTTCATATGCTTAGCCTAGTGTGGCACCATACAGTTTCTTTTCTCTCAATTTATTTACAGCCATCTCTTTGTGTCATAAATCTTTTATTTTTGTGAAAGGCCAACCCCCAACATTTTTGCACGTTCTGCCTCTTGAGAGCTGGCCTAGATACCCCATCATTCTCTAAGCCACTGGTAGAGCCTGGGTCATTGCTGACTGGAGTTTAGCATTCAGTGGTATTAAGTTGCCATTCTGTTTGTTCGTTAAAAGATAATTTAAGTATCAATCTTCTGAGTTGCTTCTCGTTTTGTTTTCAAAAATATGTAGCTCTGACATAAATGGCAATGTACTGCTGTCGCAGTACATTGCCATTTATTTAGAAAAGCAATAAGTCCTGACAGTTTCAGTTAGCTCTGCTGCTATGTTTCCCACTAATGCAATGTAACTCAGTAATCATTGAATGGTTGAAAACCTGAATCACTTCATTGGAACTGCACAATGGTCACAGGTTGTTTTATTGAACATAGTAACTGGTAACAACCATCTGACTGAGATAATGCAACTCAAGGATGTCAAAAACACAGTCAGGCCCCTCCTATATAAAGCTATTTCACAACTGCTATAGCTGTTTTTCTTAGCACTGAAGGTGGTGCAAGAACTAACCTTGAAAAAATGTACTGGAATGTTGATTAAAACAAATGTTTAAACACTGTTTAATAATCCCTGCACTCAGTCTGTCAGCACTGGGACGAATGATAAGGTTAAATGACGAATGATCCATCTAGTCATCCATTTACCTGTCTACTAGTCCATTTCTCCTATACATCTCTGTTCATCCATACATTCATCCTTACGTCTATCAATCAATCCATAGATTTGACAGTCTACAATCCCAATTCCAATAAAGTTGAGACATTATATAAAATGTAAATGAAAACAGAATACAATGATTTGTGAATCCTGGTTAACCTATTTGCTCATGAACTTTATTGTTTTGTTTTGCAAATATTCGCTCATTTTTAATTTGGTGCTTGCAACACGTTCCAAAGAAACTGGGACAGGGACAGATGCATTTTACCACTGTGTAATATCGCCACACTCAATGAGTGTTTTGGAACTGAAGACACCAATTGTTGAAGCTTTGTAGTTGGAATTCCTCCCCATTTTTGCTTAATGTACGAGTTCAGTTGCTCAACAGTCCGGGGTCTCCGTTGTCGTATTTTGCACTTCATGAGGCACAATAGATTTTCATTGGTAGACAGGTCTAAACTGCAGGGAGGCCAGTCTAGTACCTGCAGTCTTTTACTTCGAAACTATGTTGTTGTAACACATGCAGAATGTGGCTTGGCATTGTCTTGGTACAATAAGCAGGGACATCCCTGAAAAAGACATTGCTTGGATGGCAGCATATGTTGCTCCAAAACCTGTAAGTAATTAATGGTGGTTTTACAGATGATCAAGTTACCCATGCCATGGGCAGTAACACAACCCAACACCATCACAGATGCTGGCTTTTGAACTTTGCGGTGACAATAATCCAGATAGTCCTTTTCCTCTTTGGCCCAGAGCACACGACGTCCATGATTTCCAAAAACTATTTGAAATGTGTCAGGCCACAGCACACTTTTCCACTTGGCCTCAGTCCATCTCAGATGAGCTCAGGCCCAGAGAAGCCAGCAACAATTTTGGGTGTTGCTGATATATGACTTTCACTTTGCATGGTAGAGTTCTAACTTGCACTTGTAGATGTAGCGATGAACTGTATTAACTGACAATGGTTTTCTGAAGTGTTCCTGAGATCATGTGATAATATCCGTTACAGAATGATGTCAGTTTTTAATGCACTGCCTCCTGAGGGATCGAATGTCACGGGCATTCACTGTTGGTTTATTTTATGGACTGATGAAATCCTTAAATTCCCTGCAATTGTACAATGATAAACATGGTTTCTAAAACTGTTGGACTATTTTAGAACACAGTTTTTTACAAAGTGAAAAGGTTTGCCCCATTCTTGCTTGTGAACTACTCTGCCTTTCAGGAATGCTCCCTTTATATCCAATCATGACACTCACCTGTGTAGAATTAAGGCTTTCATCGGTGAAATGTTCCAAACAGGCGTTTTTTGAATATTCCTCAATTTTCCTGATATTTTGTTGCCCCTGTCCTTGCTTTTTTGGAACATGTTGCAAGCATAAAATAAAAAAATCTGTGAATATTTGCAAAAACACAAGGTTTGTCAGTTTGAACATCTTGTCTTTGTAGTGTATTCAATTGCATATAGGTTGAACAGGATTTGCAAATAATCATATTGTTTTTATTTACATTTTACACACATCCCAACTTCATTGGAATTGGTTTTGTACCTGTCCATCCATTTGTTTATTTATCAGTTTGTTGATTAATACAGCCAGGCACCCATTCATCTAGCTTCATTGTTTTGCTTGTAAATCAAGTTAAAGTGAAGTGTTAAAGTATTGATTTAGTTTTCTTTCTGTCTTATGTTCATGCTTGAATGCTGTCTGACTAAGGCAGGATCTTGGTAATCAGAGATTTTAAAGTAAGAGTTGGCAGCTTCAAACCACAAATTTCACATGTAGGCAGGTACCTTGAAGACCAAGGCATGTTGAGATTTCTTTTAGGCTGTGGTTCAAATGTTAAATGTATTTGTGTCACTATTATTACTATTATTACTATTGGCGAGGGAACCCTGAACAGATGTAGGAGTTGCATATATACATTACGCATATGCATATATACAGGGGTTGGACAATGAAACTGAAACACCTGGTTTTAGACCACAATAATTTATTAGTATGGTGTAGGGCCTCCCTTTGCGGCCAATACAGCATCAATTCGTCTTGGGAATGACATATACAAGTCCTGCACAGTGGTCAGAAGGATTTTAAGCCATTCTTCTTGCAGGATAGTGGCCAGGTCACTACGTGATACGTGGTGGAGGAAAACGTTTCCTGACTCGCTCCTCCAAAACACCCCAAAGTGGCTCAATAATATCTAGATCTGGTGACTGTGTAGGTCATGGGAGATGTTCAACTTCACTTCCATGTTCATCAAACCAATCTTTCACCAGTCTTGCTGTGTGTATTGGTGCATTGTCATCCTGATACACGGCACCGCCTTCAGGATACAATGTTTGAACCATTGGATGCACATGGTCCTCAAGAATGGTTCGGTAGTCCTTGGCAGTGACGCGCCCATCTAGCACAAATATTGGGCCAAGGGAATGCCATGATATGGCAGCTTAAACCTTCACTGATCCACCCCCATGCTTCACTCTGGGCATGCAACAGTCTGGGTGGTACGCTTCTTTGGGGCTTATCCACACAGTAACTCTCCCGGATGTGGGGAAAACAGTAAAGGTGGACTCATCAGAGAACAATACATGTTTCACATTGTCCACAGTCCAAGATTTGTGCTTCTTGCACCATTGAAACCGACGTTTGGCATTGGCATGAGGGACCAAAGGTTTGGCTATAGCAGCCCAGCCGTGTATAATGACCCTGTGGAGCTCCTGACGGACAGTTCTGGTGGCAACAGGAGAGTTGAGGTGCACATTTAGTTCTGCCGTGATTTGGGCAGCCGTGGTTTTATGTTTTTTGGATACAATCCGGGTTAGCACTCGAACATCCCTTTTAGACAGCTTCCTCTTGCGTCCACAGATAATCCTGTTGGATGTGGTTCGTCCTTCTTGGTGGTATGCTGACATTACCCATGATACCGTGGCTCTTGATACATCACAAAGACTTGCTGTCTTGGTCACAGAAGCGCCAGCAAGACGTGCACCAACAATTTGTCCTCTTTTGAACTCTGGTATGTCACCCATAATGTTGTGTGCATTTCAATATTTTGAGCAAAACTGTGCTCTTACCCTGCTAATTGAACCTTTACAGTCTGCTCTTACTGGTGCAATGTGCAATCAGTGAAGACTGGTTACCAGGCTGGTCCAATTCAGCCATGAAACCTACCACACTACAATGACAGGTGTTTCAGTTTCATTGTCACACAACATACACACAACAGTTTATAATTTGATCTCTTATTTTTTGACATTTTAGGGGAAGCTGAGCTTCCCTTGCAGTCTTAGAGCAATCGCCACTAGTTTGAATGATATTAAAAGTCCTTAATCTAATCTCAAAAGAACCATAGAAAGTGTGTTTTTACCTTAAATGCAACTGCTGTCTGTATCACTTATGTTTTTTGGCATATATGATGTTTTTTGCACATGTTCCCGTCAAAAGCTTTTTTCCACTGACAGGTCATTCAGAGCTTTAATAATGTACAAACTTGACTGAGAAATGTGAGTGTGGCAAATGAAATTTTAAAAAGTGTGGACGTAGGTGTTAATTCTGCCTGAGCTCGACAACCTTTTTTCAGCTGACTGAACATGTTTAATTAGTGTTGTCAATCAGTTACAGAGATCCCACCAGTTTTCAGTTCAGCACAGAGAAATAGAAGGCAGGAAGGACAAAAGGTGTTGTGTCAATCAAAGACTCTTTTTTATTTTATGCCTTCACCTATAAAATAAACACACATTTTTGAATACAATAGACATTGAAGACCATGTAGACTGTTTCCCTCTTAGACAGGATTTAAATATGTCTTTCCTTGTGTACAATAATCATTTGCACTCAGAAGATTAATCTTCAAAATAAAAAAAAAACATAAGTTCTTCCTTTGGTTATTTGCACCTTGAAAAATCACTCTGGTGATGCAATGGCCAGGCAGTGTGTCTGTCTCTGAAGAACGGATTAAGTGAAGCCTAGTTTTTGCTCCCCAGAATTTTGACAAACAAAAATCTTTTCACTACCTGTACAGTGTCTATTAGTTTTCATAATGCTTTTTTAAAACTAATAAATAGTAATAGTGACTGCACTTCTTTATGGTTAGGATTAATTGGAATGTATGTACCTGACTTTGTGAAGTGCCTTGAGACGACATGTGTTGTGAATTGGCGCTATATAAATAAACTGAATTGAATTAAATAAAGTCCCAGCCTCCTTTACCCATGAGTTGGTTTTATTAACCATGTGCACCTCATTCTGATCTGGAAATAAGGGACCTCTCCAGTTGGTTAGTACACAGCCATGGAGAAGAAAGGAGGATAAAAGGAATTGAATCTGAATCTGCCTAAAGTGTTCTAACAGTGCTGCATCTTTTCCATATTTATTTAAAATAAGATATTATATACTGTACAAAATTTTGCATAGTGTTGAATTATTCAGGTTTTCAGCCCTACTGGTCTGCAGCAGCTATATGCTGCAGACAACTTTTGAGTGTTTTTTCTAAACCTAGCTGTAAACTCTTTAAATAGCATATAGTCGAGACAGCAAAATCTTAAGCTTAAAAAGTGAACTGAGCTCAGGATCACCTGCATATGTCAAAGCTGCCAAAGCTCCACATTGGCTAATATAGCCCTGGTGTAGTTAAAACCACTGTTGTTGCTAATTCATGTGTTAGGTTAAAGGTGGGTGCACATACACATCAAATGAATTGTGTTTTTGTTTAAGTTTTAGGGACCACCTTTGCCATACTTTACCTTTCTACCTAAGTTTCCTGAGTCTTTTATAATTGTTGGTTGCAAGGTTTTGCATTGACATTTAGGCTATCGTCATACATTACATTACATCATACATTACGTGAACCAATCACTTTGGAAGCACCAGGACATGAATCTCAACTACCTGGCACAAATATAGCTTTATTAAGTGGTTAAAATTTCTGGGATCATACAATTCAATGTAAATCTGAGTAAAATTGGATTTCAACAGTTTGCATAAGCTCAAACAAATCCACAGTATGTAGACATGCAGAACACTGCTGTGCCTACCAACCTTGTGACGCTAGTGAAAAATCTTGTATTCACTCACACAGCAAGCAGCCTGCTTGACCACTGGATGTTGAGTTATATCTATTGGTTTATAATTAACTCTAGGGTTTCAGTACTGAAATAAAGTGAGTACATTTTCTGTGAAAATTACTTTTCGCAAATAGCCTGGGAAAGGCTGTGCCTACCCTGTCTACCCTAACTGCACATCACTGGCCATGAGACGGTTTTAATAATTTGACCAGTTATTTTACAGCTGCATCACATGAGGTTCTATTTATGCTTGGTATTCTCTATGTTGAATTAGCAATTGAAAGCAATACCATTAAAACCATTACAACTGTGGCTGCTGTGTGAACACTACCAAGAAAACTAAGTCCTTGTAGTAGTAAATACAGCAATGCCTCCAATATTCCCATTCTTCCAGGTGGGAATGCACCAACTGCTAAATTCTCAGATGTGTGTTTTAAGGGGAATTGCATTAACTCAAGCAACACAGTGCCCAGTTATCAGTACAGTCCATGAGGAGATAGGCCACCATATTCATTAATTCAAGCTGGCCCGCTTTTTGGTCTTTCCCTTTGCTTGGGTATACTTCTCACTCACCATCGTCTTTAATTTCCAACCAAGAGAAGAAGTTAAATATTTATTTCTGTTCATTTGTTAGCGCATTATGAATATAAATAATTTTGTTGCAAATAATCACAATGCCACAATGTTCTATTTCATGGTACAGTACAGTATGATTTTCTTAATAAAAACGAATATAATATTGTCTTACTTTGTCTGGTATCTGGTCGTTTGATAGCATTTACTCCGTGATGCGTTAGCATTAGGTTTTGTTACTGAATACGAGCTCTTTGGCAAACAGTTGACTGCAGTTTATAAGAACTGTTACCCGTCCGTCCGTTTTGCTGCTCAAGGGTCCTGGTGCAGCTCACAAAATTGATGGTATCATGAGAAAAGAACATTTTGAAACATCTCAGGACATAGGACAAAAAGTTAAAGCTTGGGCACAAATAAGTCTTCCAAACGATCAATGACCCTAAAAATATTGAAAAATTTGTCGCAAGGCAGCGTAAGTCAATGTTTTGTAGTGGCCATCACAAAGCCCTAATCTCACTCCCATAGAATATTAGTGGACAGAGTTAAATAGGTGTGTGTGAGAAGTTGTCTACAACTGAGACACACAAGGTTGTGGAAGGATACCCAAAATGTTTGATCCAAGTGAGATGGTTTAAAAGGCAATTCTACCACATACTAAGTTAACCTCTGAATTTATAGCAAAAGGTAAAAAACATATAATGAAGGAAAAAAATTGTCTCCATTTATTCTTGCATCTAATAACTAGAAATTATTTAGGGAATCCTGAATTACCCAAAGTAGGAAATTTAGTCTGGTTTCATGTCAAGACTGTATGAAGAAAAGGCAATTTTTTTATGCACGCTCATATCCGGTATCAACTGTAGCTTCTAAATGTAGCTGTGTCCTTCAGTGTAATGATTGTTCACATCAGTGCTTGCAGACAACTGAGCAGCTAATGCATGTTTTCCAAAGCAAACACCAAAAATCTCTGGTGACCTATGCTCCTAATGCCTCCTCTTCTTTGCTATCACAGCAACCATACTCCTGCTGTTTTATACAGTCCTTCATTTGCCCTCTGAACCCATAAATGTACCTTTAACCTATATCTGCCCAGCCTCTCACACTGATTCCGCCTTTCTAATTTTTTCTACACTCTCACTATCCATCTCAGGCACATCCTCACTGTTCAACTCTACCTGTCTCTTATTCATATGCTTCTGTGTCACTCCTTGCCTCTTGGCAATCATTTTTTAAAGGATTTTGGCCTTGATGAGATAAACAGGCAAAAAAGAAGTTAGAGGCACTGGGTGTGTTGTAAAGCAATATGCCCTCCTGTGGCTTGCCATGAAAAAAGAAAGATTTCTTAAATTCTCAAGGGGAAAAGAAACAAGGGACCCTTTTTATTTTGCCTCTTTTCCTAAAATATATCAACCTCAAGCAATTATAATCAGAAGTTAGATGAGTCCATCTGTGTGTACTTTAATGTTAGTATAAACACAGCTGTTTTGCAGGGGCCTCAGAGGTTTGTTAGAGAACATTAGTGGTTCCAAGCTTAGAACATCTTACAGAGATCCATCCATAAGTCAACTGTTTGAAAATGGAAGAAATTGGCCTTCAGGATATTAATAAGATTGAACTAGAGTGAATGTTCATCTCATATTTGACTGTGTCTTTTTTGTGTCTCTGCTGTCTGCTGCAAATCAAATTTACCTCCGGGATATAAAAAAAAAAACTGAACAGAACTAATAACGACGTTGACTATTTATTATGAATTTATATTATCTTTCTGCCATAAAAATCTAAATCACTCAGCAGGATGTTCTGCAATTATGATTATAAAAATGATTATTAAAAATTATAATTAGCATTGTAATTAACAATTTATAATTCTATAATTATTATAAAACTAAAATCATGTACAATGCTTAGATTTTCAGAATATACGTTGAAATTCTGATTGTTGGGCTACTAGCACTTAATTATAGTTAATTATTGGAATTAACAATTAATACCTATTAACCAAAATCTCAAAAACTTAACTATAATTAGACAGTTAACCATGAGGGGGAGAAAAAAGAAAAGAGAAGCAGCGCGGGACTGTTTTATTATCCCAAAATAACTTCAAACAGTAAAAATATACCTCAATAGCTGCCTTTAAAGCCGGAACACAGTGAAAATCATCAATATTCATTATTTAACCTTAGTTTGGGATGTCAGCAAAATCCCGTAACTGCACTGAATGCTGGGAGGTGTATTTTGATTTGTCCCTCTTTCCGGTAGATGGCCCAGGAGGTACTAACAGTACTATAGAAAGGTCTGCCGTGTGCAGGTTAACCCATTAGATGTTGTGGTTTATTTAGTGAGACACAGCAACATGATATGATATTTTACCACAAGTAGCAAAAAAATAATAAAAAACACCCTAAAAATAATTACAATAATAACATAAAATAATAACATTTTTAAATTTTCAGAAGTTTTGTATAATTTTATTATATTTTAATTAGATCACCAATATAATTACTGCAATAATTAATAAAATAAGACCTTTAAAAAAATATAAAAAAATATATTTATGTTATACACACTGCCTGGCGTGCTGAACCCACGGCCTGGCGGGCTGACCCAATGCATGTATGGGATCTTTCCGGGTACTCCAGCTTCCTCCCACAGTCCAAAGACATGCCTCTTAGGTTAATTGGTCTCTCTAAATTGCCCTTAGGTGTGTGAATGAGTGTGTGCATGGTTGTTTGTGTGTTGTCCTGCAATGGAGTGGCGACCTGTCCAAGGTGTACCCCGCCTCCCGCCCATAGACTTCTGGATATAGGCACCATAGAAAATGACTGACTGACTGAGACTGCCTGGCCAAAAAAAAAGTTGCCACCAAGACAAAAAGGTCACACACTAATATTTCGTTGGACCGCCTTTAGCTTTGATTATGGCACACATTCGCTGTGGAATTGTTTCGATAAGCTTCTGTAATGTCACAAGATTTATTTCCTCCCAGTGTTGCATTCATTTTTCACCAAGATCCTGCATTGATGATGGTCCAGTCTGACTGCTGCGCAAAGCCTTCTCCAGCAAATTCCACAGATTCTCAATGGGGTCTGGACTCTGTGGTGGCCAATCCATGTGTGGAACAGGGTAAATCTGGACTTACCAGACCAAATGACCTTCTTCCATTGCTCCTGAGTTCAATCTTTATGCTCCCAAGCAAACTGAAGCCTTTTTTTCCCGGTTAGCCTCACTGATTAGTTGTTTTCTTAAGGTTATACAGCTGTTCAGTCCCAATACCTTTAGTTCCCTTCACATTGTGCGTGTGGAAATGCTCTTACTTTCACTATTAAACATAGCTCGGAGTTCTACTGTTGTTTTTTTCAATTTGATTTCAACAAACGTTTAAGTGATCGCCGATCACGATCATTCAGGATTTTTTTCCGACTGCATTTCTTCCTTAAAGACGATGGGTCCCCACCATCCTTCCAGTTTTTAATAATGAGTAGGACAGTTCGTAACCCAGTTTTGGTAGTTCCTGCAATCTCCTAAGATGTTTTCTCTGCTTGATGCGTGCCAATGATTTCACCCTTCTGAAACAGACTAACATCTTTTCCATGACCACAGGATGTGTCTTTCGACATGGTTGTTTAAGAAATGAGAAGCAAATCATTGAACCAGTTGGGGTTAAATAACTTGTTGCCAGCTGAAACATAATCGCCTATGCAGTAATTATCCATTGGGAGGCTCGTACCTATTTGCTTAGATAAATCCAGGTGGTGATTTTATTTTTTTTTGTCCAGGTGGTGTGTATATATACATTTCAAATATTATTTAAGCTATCACCTATAACAAAGCATTTAATAACTTTTTTATTTGTTTATTTTATAAGTTTTGGGTTTTGAGTCAGACCATCAGTGTCATTATCATAGATTGAAAGCTCTTCGGTGCCTGAATATGTTTGGAAAGAAATGAATAACTTTGAAACATCAAGCATACAATTGGTTCCCTGCCCCTGAAACAAATCCCATTGAAGAGAAGAAATAAGATTCTTTATTTAACATGTATGTGAATCCTAAATAAGAACCTCTAACCTAGTAGATTATAAAACATTTGTGGTTTTATGTTTGATATAGTCCCAACATGTTAGATGATGTGGCTCCTCTAATCAGATTCATATTATGCTGAAGATGAAACAACTATCCTTTTCAACTGAGACTGTGGTGCACAAACTCGTTAGCCAGAAATGTAGCAATTATCACTTATATTTAGCTTTTTTGCAAGTTAAAAAGTATGATGAGAATTAAATGAGAACTAAGGCCCTATTGTGAGTGTAATCCTTAATTTTCTCCTTATATTCAAAGATGATGTTGGTGGCGTACAATAATTTGTCTGTGTGTATCAAAGTGGTTAATCACAGAAGCATGCCCTCTATGGGTGCAGTTGTTAGCACTAACGACTTATGTTTGAATCCCGGCCTACATGTGCAGAACACAAGGTTTGGAGGTTCTTTCCCTGCATGCGTGGGTTCTCCTTTCTCCTTTCTCCCACTGTCTAAAAACATGCAATACTGGTTTTTGGTTACTCTAAATTGAGTGTGTGCGTTCCTGCTTGAGTGTATCTCTGTTGTCCTGTGATGGACTGGCCACCTGTCCAGGATGTACCCTCTCACTCAATGTTCTCTGGAAATACGTACTAGCAACCCTGTAAAGATTACGCAGGCATAGAAAATGGTTGGATGATCATAGAAGTAAGAAACTGTCCAACTTTCCACTTTTTAATAAGAACGATCTGTAGCTTGTTATTGGGCAGGTAACATGTTCGAACACTGATGAACTAAACTCAGGAAACAACCTACAAATCATTCGGCATGGTTTCCTCAAATTATAGAATTTATTTCTTCTACTTTTATTTGCCCTGAGGCACCTGGGGTACTCTATTTTATCCTTCTGAGAGTTGATATCCATCTGTTCATCCACAGTTACCTAATGAGCATCTTTGTTTGGGTCTGCTTAACATGTACAGTGTTGGAGTCATCCATTTTGGTCGCACATTTTGACATGCGCAGCTCAACAGACGTCACTGCTCTGACGTCACCCGGGACTGTAAAACCCACAGGAGATGAAGTTTCGTTGCCATTTCCCGCGTGTCTCACAGGACAGCGCAACGGAGGCGCATATCTGGAGAGACAAAAGCTCGCAGGCGAACTTTTGCTCCACAAGGCAATTCCCGGAAGAGCTTGAAAGCTGGAAAAATGTCTGATACACGAAGGTCAGCAGATTTATTCGCCGACCGAAGACCACGCCGACACCCGGCGCAGGTGAAAACCCACAGAGGTTTTATTTCCAAGGAGATGAGTTTCCTCCTTGTTGATTCAGTCGACTAAACGGTTCTTCATATTTTCCCCTCTTGGAGGGATGAGAAGTTTACCGTTTTCTTTTTCTTGAGTTGATCATGGACACGTGATCCCCCCCTCATTTTTCTTCAGACCTGATCCCTCCTCAGCCGGTGGAGAGAAGAAATCAACGTCAAAGTAATTTTGTTCTTTTTATATTAAACTGGATAGGTGCATTTAGAGGTCTTGGCAGGATGAGGCATAGTGAAGGTGATGTAGAATCACCAGTAGTTAATCCAAGGTATCAACTTGTTGCATGCAATTCTGATTGAAGTGTTTTATGCTGAGTAGTGCTTTTATTTGCTGCGCAAGCGCTGCTGATTCATGTGTGTTCATGTTTTGTCCGGCTGATCCCAAATCAGCCAGGAGTTAGAAGTTGAACTTTTAAAAGTTTTTCATTCAAAGCAACTGCGGTCTTTGTTCGAGATTTGGGGCTGCAATCGAGACATCAACACAACAGGAGGACTTCTCTTTCCATTTAACCCAAATTGCACATTTTGTCCATAAAACTGCTGGTTTGATCTTCATTGACACTCAATGCGCATATATTTTTTCCTTTATTATTATTGTTAGGTAGTCATTTTTATTCCCTTTGTGTAGAATAGAGCTTGTTAGTTAAGTGAGGGTTTTTGGACCAGAATAATGGTATATCAGGATTATTTGGCTTCAATAAATCTTCATATATATAATTAAGAATTAAGCGTTTGTGTTTATTTCATGCAAGAGTGATTTATCTGTCAAAACAAGGTCACTGTCACTGTTTATTTAACCACTTCACCTTCGGTGAAGTGGTTAAATAAACAGTGACAGTTTGTGGTTTTGGTAATAATTTGTAATTATTAAAGAGCTTTGAGCCCATAATCACAACACCAGAGGACATCTCTGATTTCTATTCGTAAGTAATGATTTTTGGTTAAGAAATAAAAAATTTTTTTTCAAATTGTGATTTTAAATTATAATTCTTGATAAATATGAATAAATCAATAATCATAATCCTTACAACAGGTTATATAGTCACAAAATGCAGACACTACAGGGCTTTATGTTGGCCTGGTGAAAGCTGATGCATTTACTCACTTTTTAGTTTCCTGACCATTTCTTTTTCATCCTTTTCTAGGGGCTTTTGATTCGACCTTCAGTTCTTTTTTCTATTCAGAAGCTCATGCTATGTTCATTATTCTTCAACCGAGACCACTGAATAAAATATGTTCCTTTTCTTTTTTTTGTACGATGCATAGGTTTCTCATTGTTGAATAAATTTTTTATATACCTTTCTGTGTTGTAAACAATTCTTTTTCAGTCAATAAATAAACAATGTCAGCAATCAGTTTTTGTAATGAATGTTGACTAAAGAGATGGAAAACCAGCTCATGTATGTCCATGGAATTTTACAGTAATTTACAAAGATTACCTGTATTAGAAAGAAGCACGTGTACATGTTTTGAAGAATGTGTCACAAGGAATATATAGAAACAAGTCTGCTTTTGTTTGTACACTAAAAAGAATTTACTCATTAAAGCTCACAAAATTCTATGCATTTTGCCTGGGGGGCTGTAGTAATGACTGGCAAATAAGGTGAAAAGGCACATTGCCAACAGGTTCTTGTAGTTTTTTTGGCATTTTGTTCAATTTAATTCTATCATAAAAAATATAATAAAACCCACAATACAATAAGCATCTAAAACTGATTAGACTCTGCAAGTAAAGCACCACAGATGTTCTTTTTTAAAAGTTATTTAGTGGTTTGTAAACTTAAGCCGTTAGAAATTGAGACTAAAGGAAAGGAAAATATATCTTTCTTTATGTGTACTTTAAATAAGGAACACTGTGTATACATGTGTCAGTTGGTGGATTTTTTTTGCCAGTGCTTCTGACCAAAGCATGACTTGAACATAGCTTTCAAAACATAGAATCCTGGATCTAAAATAGCGGAAGGTCCACTACCTCCATCATTCAACACTTTGGGGTCCAAACATTCTAAATCAACCGACAAAAATATTTTCATTTTCATTTAATTAACAATAGAGGTTTATTTTTTTAACTACTGATCAATTATTAAATTGCCCATAAAATCATCTGCTGAACAGAAAAGTGCAATCCGGTTTAAGAACCAATATTAAAGGCACTTTGAATGGCAAAATGCTGTCCCCGCAGTTCATTTATTCTCCTTGTCCTACCATCAGACCCAGGCTGATAGCTTTGGTTGAGGTTTTTATGTTGCTTTTATATGGTTTCATAATGTCTCTTTAGATTTACACTTTTTAAAAGTCCAGCTGATTCAGAACACATAAGGCAAGCTGGCCTTACACCATACGGAAGTTCAAAGGAAAGCGGATGTTTCTGTCCATTCATCTTTAAATGTGTGATTTTCAGTGTCCACTTTAGGTATTTTTGACAAAGTCATCTTCTTTTGTACTCGTTTGTGCATCACCAAGTCATTGTACTATCAGCAAACGCGAGCTCCCAAACTAATAACTTCACAGCTATTAACAGAAACGTTATTAATGCCACAGCGCACTACACTGACGGCTGGAGACAGGGCTTCAGCCACCATATCTCCAGCTGTCAGTGGGTCCATGGAAGTACAACTGGTACCATACCAGGTAGAGAAAGACCGAGTGGAGTAAAGCTGCGCTGCCTAAAATGAGCCAGTGGAGAAGGGGCATTAGCAACCCATGTTCAAGGAACCTGCATTGTTTCTTCTTCTTTGTCGTTTTCTGGCAGTTGGCATACAACGATGCGGTGCATTACCACCACCGGCTGGCTTGGAGTGTGTACCAGAATGTTGTTGACCAATATAGCTGCCTGTTGTGCCTGTTCAAAAGTCAGACACGGCAGGAATAAAATGTCTATCTCCACATAGTAAATGAGAAAATGCTTTGCGGTCCGGACAAAAAAGCTCTCTCAAAGATGCACCCATGTTATGTGTTGGCTGGACCCAAATGTAGTAATGAACTCCCGGTGGCTAAGAAGAAGCATGCAGTTTGCTCTAGTAACACCCTGAGCACTAACAGTGGATTCCAAAAAAAGTTGGTATTACCGATGGATCAGAGAAGTAGCATGTCAATAATAAAGGAGAAGGAGCACCTACGGCTACTGACAATAGGGGAGTAAAGAGGCATGAAATGAATGATGTCTAAGCAAAGAATAGGACAGTGAATAATTTTAAAGTTGATCCCCATGGCCACCCTACATCTACCTGACAACCATTGCCCCCTTGAAAGTGAATCTCCACACTAGAGTCAAGTCCGCTGCAGTCTCTAACAGATTTGTTCTTCCAATATTGCATTATGTGTAGCTAAATTCAATCTGACCTGCTTTCCTGTACTTGCTGAAGAAAAACATCAACACATGATGCTGCCACCACCATGTTTCACTGTGCGTTGACCCCCACATAACATTTTGTATAAGGTCAAAAATAAATTGTTTTGTCTGACCAGAACACCTTTTAAATTTTTGCTGCGTCTCCTGCATGGCTTGTGTCAAACTGCAAGACTTTCAATAATATATTTTGTCTTCCCACACTTCCATAAAAGCCAGGTTTGTGGAGTGGATGACCTATACTTGTCCTGTCAAATTATTCTTCCATTTGACATGTGGATCTCTGCAGTTCCCCCAGAGTTAACATTAACATTTTCTCTGATTGATGCCCCTATACCCAGGTCAGGTAATTGATTTGCCTGTCAGGACTGGTAAGGACTCTTACCTAAGAGATGTTTAGTGGCAGTGAATAAAGCTTCAGGGTGTCCAAAAAATTCCAGCAAGTGTCAGATCTGTCTTTTAAAGAGGATGCTAATAAAGGATTATGTGCACAAGAAACTGTACACATATATTTATATTTATATTGTAGGTATATTTATACTGTTTAATTTGAGTACTGTATTGCACCGACTACGCCAAAACAAATTCCTTGTATGTCCAAAAACGTACTTGGCAATAAAGCTTTTCTTATTCTGATTCTGATTCTGATTATAAAGAGTGGAGAGCTTGCTAGGAAGTGGCATGAGAAAGTTGTGAATGTTCCTGGAGCTACTTTTTTGTTATTATTTGTACATGAATGAGTGTTAAGTATTAACAAATACTGTATACGTTAACATTTATAGCATATTTGTAAGCTAATTTGTAATGTCTGTCCATAGTTGGCTTCTGGAAAATTGGCTTTTGGAGGCCAGACTTCAAAATACCAAAAAAGCCACTTATTTTCAAGAAAAACCATCATAGACAGATTGAGGTTCTGCAGGAAGTTTCAGAACTGGACTGCAGAAAACTAGGGTAAAGTTTTTCTCATCCAGTTAAGTCCCGTCTGACTGTTTTAGACATCTGGAAAAAGGCCTAGGCAAGAAAAAGAAAGGTACTAGTATTACTCCTGTGGCTTGCCAACAGAAATTTTATATCTTCGATCCCTGGTGTGGAAATCCGTCCAGAATTTGTTTCTAATATTTATTTTTGTCATGGAAATTTAACGATTTGGAAATATATGGGATTATGGGATAACCTTTTTGAAGGCTTTGTAATCAGTGTTGGTGCCAGTTTTTGTTAAAACTCCAATTTGCATGTAAGTGAAAAGGAAAAGAAAACATTTGTATTTTCCAAAAATAAAAGAAAGGCTTTCAAAGCTCAGACTTAAGGGGTTAAACAGTCATAGTATTCTCATACAGTATTTGGCTGAGTTCACACTGCAGGTCTTGATGCTCAATTCTGATTTTTTTGCTGAAATGCGTTTTTTTGGCGTGGTTGTTCAAACTATTCATTTAAATACAACTGTCATTAGATCTCAGTCAGAACGGTTCACAACCCCAAAGCAACCCGCATGCGCAGAAAGAGAAACTAATTACAATGGCCTTCTGAAGAGCAGTGACTGTAACTTCTGTAGTGAAGTCTGTGTGGATGCTTAGTCGGAGCCAGGACAATGACATAAAGGTCGGATTAAATGCGACATGACTGCGGACCCTTTGAAAACTATTGGATATGTATACAATTTAGTACCACATATGAAAGTAGCACAATTCTGTTTTTTTTTTTTTGGAGATGAAGAGGTCAGAATTGGGTCATTCAGACTGCCATTTAAAAGTTAGATATGGTCACTTATACCTGTAGTGTGAAGGTAGCCTTTGTTATGTAGAATGAAGACTGAAGTTAATAATGGCATTCCTAAGAAATTTTGAAGAGGATGTAGGTACATAATATTTCTATGGCAGTCTTGAACAAGTATGTTAGAAATATAAAGTTTCAGTAGCCAGTATGATATATCTCATTAATTGTTCAGTTACAATGCCTACTGTTGGCAGAAGATGACAAAACGTGTATTCATAGTTATTATTATTTACTTTGAATCAGTTCCACCCTTGACAACAGTCATTATTGATTCTGTGGCTTTGTTGGAAAACAAATTGCCAAAAGCAAATAATTATTTATTTCACCAAACTATTCTTTTATCTCTCTTCTGTGCACAGAAAAAGAAAACAATTGACCAAGTTACTTCTGTTGTACATTTTTGCCAAGTAGAAGCAGAAACAACAGAACAGGAAGTTGGGAAACTAAACAGTGACCAGCAATCAGCTCTACTAAAAAGATTTAAAAAAAAACGAATAAAATTCATGCTTATTATTGAATCATGTTGTTTTGTGATCAGCAAGAAATAAAGCATACGCTGGGAGGCTGATTATTGGAACATGGATTGGGGAAGTGTTAACAAAACACTGTGCACAATAGAAACCTCTCAAATTAAAACAGAAACTAAGGTCTACAGAAAGAAAGAGTGAATAAAGATCACAACTCAAAGCACTATGCAAATCAAATCACAATGGAAATCTAACCTTAAATTTAAGTAGATTTCTTTGATAGGTAAAAAGTAAACGTGTTAACAAATGTTTTAACAAAATCACGTGTCACAATTACTCATACCTGTACTCGACGTCTTCCGCTTTATCCGGGACCGGGTCGCGGGGGCAGCAGACTCAGCAGAGACGCCCACACGTCCCTCTCCCCAGACACCTCCTCCAGCTCCTCCGGGGGGAGCCCAAGGCGTTCCCAGGCCAGCCGAGAGACATAGTCCCTCAAGTGTGTCCTGGGCCGTCCCCTGGGCCTCCTCCCGGTGGGACGTGTCTGGAACACCTCCCGAGGAAGGCGTCCAGGAGGCATCCGATATAGATGCCCCAGCCACCTCAACTGGCTCCTCTCGATGTGGAGGAGCAGTGGATCTACTCCGAGCCCCTCCGGGATGGGCGAGCTCCTCACCCTATCT
This sequence comes from Crenichthys baileyi, assembly GCA_036173005.1. Taxonomy (NCBI): domain Eukaryota; kingdom Metazoa; phylum Chordata; class Actinopteri; order Cyprinodontiformes; family Goodeidae; genus Crenichthys; species Crenichthys baileyi. The sequence goes on from JAHHUM010000901.1 coordinate 512,821, forward strand.
CTAAAGAACTGCCCGGCAACCCTAAGGAGGAAGCTCATTTCAGCCACTTGTATCCGGGATCTTGTTCTTTCGGTCATGACCCATGTCTCCAACAAAGCTCTCCCAGAGGTGGGAGTAGAATACATCCCTGGCCGAGGGCTCTGCCAGACGTTCCCAGCAGACCCTCACTATGCGCTTGGGCCTACCAAGTCTGTCCGCCTTTCTCCTCTTCCAGCGGATCCAACTCACCACCAGGTGGTGATCAATGGACAGCTCAGCCCCTCTCTTCACCCGAGTGTCCAAAACATGTGGCCGAAGGTCTGACAATACGACAACAAAGTCGATTATCGACCTCCTGCCTAGGGTATCCTGGTGCCAAGTGCACTGATGGACACCCTTATGCTTGAACATGGTGTTCATTATGGACAATCCGTGACTAGCACAGAAGTCCAATAATGAAACACCACTCGGATTCAGATCGGGGAGGCCTTTCCTCCCGATCACGCCTCTCCAGGTGTCACTGTTGTTTCCCACGTGGGCGTTGAAGTCCCCCAGCAGAATAATGGAGTCCCCGGGAGGGGCACTATCCAGCACCCCCGACAGGGACGCTAAGAAGGCCGGGTACTCCGCACTACCACCCGGCCCGTAGGCCGAAACAACAGTCAGAGACCTGTCCCCAACCCAAAGGCGTAGGGATGCGACCCTCTCATCCACTGGGGTAAAACCCAACACAAGACGGCTGAGCTGGGGGGCAACAGGCAAACCCACCCCAGCCCACCGCCTCTCCCCGTCGGCCACCCCAGAGTAGAAGAGAGTCCAGCCCCTCTCGATGAGATGGGTTCCAGAGCCCACGCTGTGCAGGTGAGCCCGACTATTTCTAGTCAACATCTCTCGACCTCCCGCACAAGCTCAGGCTCCTTCCCCCCAGTGAGGTGACATTCCACGTCCCTAGAGCCAGCCTAAGCATCTGAGGATCGGGCCGCCGAGGTCTCCACCTTTGTCTGCCGCCCAATACTCTTCGCACCGGTCCCTCACGGTTCCCCCTGCAGGTGGTGGGCCCACTGGGGGATGGCCTCGCGTCCTTCCTTCGGGCTTGGCCCAGCCGGATCCCACGAGGCGACGTCACGTGCCTCAATTGTATAGTCCTCATGAGGGTGTCTTGAACCGCTCTTTGTCTGACCCGTCACCTAGAGCCTGTTTGCCATGGGAGACCCTACCAGGGATATTTAAGCCCCAGACAACATAGCCTTTAGGATCAGTCGGGCACTCAAACCCCTCCACCTCGTTAAGGTGGCGGTTCAAGGAGGGGGTGTCACAATTATTGATTGTGAATACTTTGTGCAACCTCCTTTTGTCAGTAGTACAGCACTTAGTCTTCTTATTTAACAGTTTGGAGATTACAGAAAGAGAGATCTCTGACCACAGTCTTTGTTTTAAAACACCTGAGTCAAATAATCAGGCCATTAGCAGGACTGTAGAATTTGACTGCATGCTAATGATGCAATTTTGCCATTTTGTTCAGGTGTTTTGGACCAAGGACACCACTTTAAGTTACAGGACACCAGCCCTCGAGGCCTGGAGTTTGACCGCACTGCAGATCATCTAGAGCCCTGGCTCCTTATGCTCTATTCTATTCTGATCATTCCAAAGGTTTTCTACGCAATTGAGGTCTTGGGAATGGGATGGCCATATTCTTTGGATCATTACCCTACAGAAAGACCAAGTTTCCAACCATTTTCAGTTTGATGATAGAGTTAACCATGTCTTTATTTAAAATGTCCTGGTATTTCATGAGGGCATGCACTCTAACAAGATAGAGTTAAGTAAACTCTACATGCTTATGTTAGTTATGGTAGAACAGAAAGTGCTTTTTTTTCTGACAGCACTGTGTAAATAAAACGTTTATTGTTATGGAGACTTGGCAACCCAAAGATTCTCCTCGTGGTGTCAAGAAGACTTTTAAGCCTTATTTACATGACAACATTTTTTGAGTTAAATGAAAAAGTATATTTGTGTTTCTGCTGTTGCCGTGTGAACAGAGACTGTAATTAAAACCTTGTCATGTAGATGTGTTAACAGAAACAGAAAACAAATCTTGAGTGAGCTTTGGAACCCAAACCTTAACCACACATACCATTCTGCTCAATGTGCGTGGCGACATGATAAATATGGATCTTGTCCAGTGTACAAGCCCTCTGTGTCATATTTTCAACCCAGGGAACCAGAAATTAATTTATTGCTATATTAGAAGTTAAAAGAAACTGATTAACTAAAAAGAGTAAGGAAGAGAATTTTTAAAAAAAAGTACTTAGGCTAGATTTATTTAAAATTAATTGTTAGGGGTGGCAATAAGTATACTGCCTATGATTTTTGTTTAAATCAATTCATTTTTAACTTATGTTACTCAAAATAGATGTTTTTGCTACATATTACTGTGTAAGATCATTCTGCTACAGTATTCACAGGTCGTTATCTTCCTTTACATTTGAAGTAAAATAAAATGGTATTCTTTATGCAGTAAATTAAAAAATTTTAATTTTAACAGAAACAGCCCGTGCTGTGTCAGAGGCAAAAACCCGGGCCTGGGAGGAGTTCGGTGAGGTCATGGAGAAGGACTACCGGTTAGCCCTGAAGCGATTCTGGCAAACCGTCTGGCGCCTCAGGAGGGCGAAGCAGTGCTTATTTGCCTTACCTTTCAGAACCTTTATTAAGACCCTGTACAAGCTACTGGAAAGCTGTTAAGACTGTGAACCTCAAATTCAAGTTTTACATAGCTAAATTGAAAGTGAAGTGCCATCTGGAAGTCCATTCAGTCTGGAACATCAAAGAGCCAGAGACTTTGTCCTGAAGCTGTTATTTTGGCTCCAGTGTTATTGCTGGAAGGTGAGTCATTTTCCCCAGTCTCCGGTTTATGCTACCAGGAGCGCAAACTAACCCTGTCTTTAGGGACCTCTCCGCTGTTGGCAACTCTTTTTTATTTCCTTTGCATCCATTAATGATGATGTTAATCCCTATTGTATTTAATATACAAATTTACCAAAGTTAAAGTCAAGTCATTTTTAACCAGTGGTCTCCAAAGTACAGCCAGCAGACCATTTGCAGCCCTTGCATGGATTTTGTGCGGCCTGCGACTGCAATTTGAAAATATTATAATTCTGGCATACCTTAATAGAAGATGGTATAAAAAGTTCCTTTAGATGGATACCATATGCAAATTTTAAGGGCAATTTTTTTATTTTTAGGTTGAATAATGAGCCCGGTGAAATAAAGAAAATCTCAAAATGTGCAATCTTAAGTACAATACAAGTTTTTCAGAAATAAATAAATAACTATTGAATAAACATGAACACAGATATGATAGGTAAATGGAATCAATTTAGAAACCTCTCTAAGTCCCACATGTACCTTTCAATGTGCGTTAGTGGTTTCAGCATCAGCAGCCACAAGAAGTGGAACCTGTCATGGAGTCTAGCACTGCCCCTGGAGTAAATGGTAAATGCACTAAATTTAAATAGCACTTTTCCAGTCATATCAAAGAGTCAAAGCACAAGAGCCACATTCACTCAGTTACACATGTGCACTCAATCATACACTGATACCCAGATCACTAGGCAACTTGGAGTTAAGTGCCTTGCCCAGGGGCACATCATCATGTGACAGGAGGAAGCTGGAATTGAACCTACAATGTTCAAATTGCCTGGTGATCTCTCTACCTTATTTAACCACAGTTGCCCCACAGTACGTACCCAGAGCTTGCCAAACTAGTTCCCACCTGCCAATCCATGAGTACTAGTGCTCTAATCTGCTTTATAGGAGACATCTGTTAAAGGAGTAAAGGTGCTCAGGAGACATAGAGGTTACTTCTGAATGTTTGCTGCCTCCACTGGACATTTTGTATTTTTAAAGGACTGTTAGTAGCAAGGCTTTTATTTTTGCATAAATTTTATTGTAATACATTTTTTGGTTCTTTTTATTTACCGTGTGCTTATTGCATTGCCTTCCTCACCTAGTTAATGAACATTTTCCCCTGGTGATACTGAACTTGATTGCTTTGTTTTATAACTAGAATTGGATTAGAATGTGCACAGTTGATTTTGAGTCTGTTTGTATGATTGGATTGGACTGAATTGGTTTCATATCTCTGTATATAAATTGGCAAGATTTTTTTTGTGTGTGTCTTGAGAGAATAAATTGTCTCTACACAAATAAACTGATGTGAATTGAGTGAACCTGCATTACAGCTTGGTCATCTCTGTTAATGAAAACATTAGAAACCCAACATTGTGTAAGGATCTTTAAGATGTCAGATGGCACATCAATGACGGAAATGTGTACACATGAGCATGGGAGGTCGGGTCTTCTGGGCCCTGTGTAAATCGTTGCTAAATATGCCTCGGGTGGGGCATGAGAGCGGCAAGGACAGAAAGCACGGTGCAAGGAGAGTTGTGCAACGTTATGATCCTCCAGTGTCTGTCTAATCTGAAAATATGTTTACCAGCAGAATCTGAGACAAGATTGTGTGCTACTGTACCTAGCTAGAAACAAAACTTTTGGGTAAAACAGACTAAGCTTTCTGTTAGCTATTTGTGCAGCTTCTGTGCAGCCTAAAATCTCAAGATCCCCTCAAAAAGCAATGAAAGATATGAGGGCACTGACAGATTTTATTACTTAAGTATTCAGGCTGTTATTATAGCTGAAACCATTTCTACAACTAAACTGGAGGCACTCTATGTTTTTCAAGGTCTCTTTCCAATTACACTGTAATTAAATGCATCTTCAGAGCTGCCACCAGAGTACACTCAACAACAGGATCTCACATATAGTGGTCTGACACAGCAAGTGTTAGAGGCAATTGAGCTTAGTGTCCTGAACTCTTTTGGACAGGCTCTGATTTTCCAACAACGTGTAAATCACACTACCCTTAAATCACTCCTGTATAATCAGGTCTGTCCACTGGGTGGATTGGATGATATACTGGCCATGAAACAGCAGCAGCGAAATGGATCTTTAAGGCCACAGTGAGGGGCTGTCACAAAGGGTCACTGAAGTTTTTTGAAGCTGCAAACAGCTGACATATTAATGGGTGGTCCTGCAGGGTTCTGTCATCGGTTGGTGTACTTTATCATGTAGCCAAGCAGATTCAAAGGAGATTCATTTATTATTATGCTGGGGATTGTGTGACTTCTTTCTGTCCTTTATCATACATGTGTCTGACCCTTTATCACTCCTACACAGTTACCTTGATTTAACACTATTATTCCTTTTCATTCTAAATTAAACACCTCTGAGAAAGCTAAACCAATAATAGTACTGTGCTGGTAGACTGCAGGATTTTCCATTCCCTGCTACATTTTAGAAATGTCACTTCCCACAACCTTTAATGTTATTAATTGGAAATTTATATGAAAGACAAACACATTATTCAGACCCTTTAAGCCTGATATATAAACGCAATCTGGAAACATCCAAGAGGCCCACGGTAACTCTGGAGGAGCTGCAGAGGTTCACAGATTAAGGGGAAGAATCTGTCAACAGGACAACTTTTAGTCGGGCACTCCACAAATCTTGGCTTTACAGAAATGTCTGAGGGAGATGCCATTGTTTAAACAAAGTCGTAAGAAGTCCAATTCAAAGTTTGTTACAAGCCATGTAGGGGACACAACAAACATGTGGAAGGAGGTACTCAGATGAGACCAACAGTAAACATTTGGTCTGCATGCCAAATGTCATATAGAAAGGAAAATACACTTCACATTGCCTTGAACATCCTCTGTGAGAATGGTTTTCTTCAGCAATGACAGGTTACAGTTTATTTCCACTTTACAATTTTGCACAACTGTTACATAAACTCAATAACTTCTGAAAATATGTTCAGGTACAAGTGATAACTAAATAATTATTAAATGTCTGGAACAGTAGGATTTGAATATCAGTTATACAGCAATACAAATGCAGAAATGGGCCCTGAACTTGATGCTTCTCCTCTGAATATTTTACCCTCTGTGTTGTTTTGAATTCTCTGGAGAATTTCTATGTTTGTATGTTTTTTTTCTGCAGCAGATGGAAAATTAATAACACACTGCTTGAAGGGAAGAACTTGACCTTCAATTATACATTTGGATACATTTAATTTAATTGAATAAGTTCTGAGACATTACAAATTCATATTTGACTTTTTTTTTCAAACAGACACATATTTTACCCTTTTCCACAAACGCTTCCTGGCTCCTGAGAGTTGACAGGCAGCTGGGCAGCTCCATTGGTCTGATGAACTTGCCAGCAGCATGGATCCTACCACAATGACAGCCCATTTCCTACATCCAGCCCTAATCTAAATGGCACCTGTGAATTTTAAGTCTGTAAAAAAGCTGCAGTGGGTGATCCTCTGACAAAATGAACACCATCAACCCAGCTATATACCCATTTAGGGTATATAGCTGGAGGGCTGCCACGTTCCAGAGTTCATTTTCTTCCTGGCAGGTTCTGAATGTAAAAAAAGGGTTTAAGGCACATTTTCTGCAACTGGACAGCTTCTTTAAAGTTCCTTTTCACTGAGATGATGAGGGCTGCAACATCACGATTGCAACTTGGGAGCAGATGACATGCACCACAACCAAAGCAGAAAAAATGTGATGATGTCAGTTCAACATGTTTCTCATCAAACATTCCAGATAGTGAAAATAATTACCTGATAGTAAATTTATATAAATATTTATGCTTAGAAGTGTAATTATTTGTGGATCTTCTTGACTGCTGATATTTATACTTCATGTAATGTTATGTTTTAAAAAAGCTTTTACAAGCATGTCACCAGCAGCACATTTATTGACAGCTAAAAAATCCTTTTAAAATAAATGTAACTGGAGGATTTTAATTAATACTTTCCTTAAGTTTATCAGAGTTTCAAGGAATTTCTAACAAGTAACCCATGACTTCCTGCTTCCCTGGGGTAGAAATGTGACATGACTCAGATGCCCAGTACTTTAGGTCAATGGCTTCTAGGCTGGATTAGGAAGCATATAAAACTCTAAAGCTTGCTGTTAGAGAACTACAGGAAAAAACTACGTCTTGGCATAACCAAATTTCTATAACAACCACTCAACACTATCTATACACCAAACATTTCTGCCAGGAATGCCAGGAAACAGGATTTTCTGTCCCACCTTCACAACTGTAAACATGTAGAGTTTGCTCAACTCTACCAGGCAAATGAGATGAAGATTTGGCTCTTTGTGAACAAACAAGATCCATGATGCTGTGGGTCTGTTTCTCTAAGGGCCATGGGATCCTTGTTGGAGTGCATAGCATTAGGAACTGTTTGAACTGCCAGGGTAAACATAAAACATTATAGAAGACAGCACTGTCCTATAGAGAAAAGTAGGCTGGAGAAAGTATTGATGACAGGTTTACCAAGAATTGTGCCACTCATACTTGTTGAACATGGATTCAAATGAATTTTTCAAATTTCAATAAATATATTGTAATTAAAAGCTAGATTTTTTTTTATTCTTCGGTGTGGGATTATGCCACTGCGACAGATGTTAATTTATTCTAAGGCTTTTTTTAAATATAAATTCATATCCAGCGTGCCAATGTATGTGCCAGCAATGTAAATTTTATTTACATTACAAACATTCCTCGATGGTATAATAAAGTCAGAGGTGGCATTAGATTTACCCTTTTTTTATAAAAGCTATTTCAACCTATAACAACTAAAGATATAAAATTAAAGACTGAATGAATGAAATCAAAAGAATAATTATATATTATAGCCTGTTAGATGGCCCCTCAGATGAACCCCTGCTTGATACAACAATACCTCCTAAATCCTTTCATGAAGGCCCTGTTTCTTCTGATTGGACAATTGCCAGAAGCAAGCCTAAAGGACAGAATCCAGCATTCATGAGAACAGAAATGTAAACCTGTAAAAAGGGGATGTTGGGGAATCCCTAAACATTCGGTGCCTTTTCTTTCCTAAATAACTGTTGGGAAGTAAAAAGCACCCAATGTTTTTAGATTAATAATTAAAACAGCCCAATATTTCTGCTCAACTGGAATTAAAAGCCAAATTAAAAGGGTCTTTCTGAATTCAATTCAATTCAAGTCAGTTTTATTTATATAGCGCCAATTCACAACACATGTCGTCTCAAGGCACTTCACAAAGGGTTTTGGAATGGTGCGGGGTTGTTGGGGTGGTTAGATTAAACTACTGAGTGTTAGAGTTTGGCCATTTTAGATGTGTGATATGTGTAGGGATAATAAGTAAAATAATACACTGATAAAGTTTGTCCATCTAGAGCCCATTGGTGGCAATTGTTGTACTAAAAACCACAAGGATTGGGGGTACCTCTCTCTTTCAGACTGATTATAACCACTGGAAAAGAGAAGGGGTCGCACAGGTAGCAGAACTGGAGGGTGTGTTTGCACCTCAACCATAACTAAGCCGGTTTAGGCTAAACCTGACTCCCCCTTACTCCATCCAACAGGGAGGGAGGAAGGCAGAGGTAAGAATAATTGGAGTGTGTTGTTTCCTGTTGCATTATGTGAAAGGTGGGTAACTTTAAAATGGGCTAAGTCAATTCAATCGAATCAAATAGATTTCAAGTCAGGTACTTATATTCCAATTAATCCTAACCATTGAACAGCGCAGTCAGATTCAGTTATTTATTCAAATTGAATATAACGTTTTTTCTATCTAAGGGAACCCAGCAGATTGCATTGAGTCAGAGACTTGCAGCATTCACTCCTCCTGGATGAGCATGTAGCGAAAGTGGACAGTCACTGGCGTTGACTTTGAAGCAATCCCTCACACTGAGCATGCATGTAGAGACAGTGGAGAGGAAAAACTCCATTTTAACAGGAAGAAACCTCCAGCAGAACCAGGCTCAGTGTGAGTGGCCATCTGCAACGACCGACTGGGGGTTTGAGAGAACAGAGCAGAGACACAAAAAGAACACAGAAGCACTGATCCGGGAGTACTTGCAATGGGAAGGAAAAGTAAATGTTAATGGATGTAGCTCCTTTAGTCGTTTCATCTAGGAAGAAAGAACAATTAAACTCTGAGGCAGTTTTCAAGGTTAGAGTATGAAAGAGAGCACATATAATCAGTTACAGTAAAAGCTCAGTCAGTAGCTATGTCTAGGGGAGAGACAGGGTTAAACACTAAAAGAAAGGGCCAAGTGTATCATCGGTAGAAGGTGAGCATTGTGTTGTTGCCAGCAAAAGCTTGGAAGAATGCCCCCTTCCAGGAAGGTGTCACAGGTTGACACAGAGTCAGGCCAGGTGTAACTTCTAGGAAGAGAAAAGAGAGAGAACAAAGTTAAAAGCTGAAATAACAGCAAATAATGCAAAATTGGAGAGTAGTGTGAGAATGTAGCGAAGAGGGTGAAAGTGGTCATTATGTCCTCCAGCAGCCTAAGCCTATAGCAGCATAACTAGCGAGATAGCTCAGGATAACCTAAGCCACTCTAACTATAAGCTTTATCAAAAAGGAAAGTTTTAAGCCTAGCCTTAAAAGTAGACAGTTTGTCCATCTAGAGCCCACTGATGGCCATTGCTATACTAAAAACCACAACGATTGGGATACCTCTCTGTGTCAGATTGACCATAAGGTAGCAGAAATGGAGGGTGTGTTTGCACCTCAACCATAACTGAGCCGGTTTAGGCTAAACCTGTCTCCATCCAACAGGGAGGGAAGAAGACGGAGGTAAAAAATAAGGAAGATAGCTCAGGATAACCTAAGCCACTCTAACTCTAAGCTTTATCAAAAAGGAAAGTTTTAAGCCTAGCCTTAAACGTAGACAGGGTGTCTGCCTCATGGACTAAAACTGGGAGCTGGTTCCACAGGAGAGGAACCTGATAACTAAAGGATCTGCCTCCCATTCTACTTCTAGAGACTCTAGGAACCACCAGTAAATCTGCAGACTGAGAACGAAGTGCCCTGTTAGGAATATATGGAACAATCAGATCTCTGATGTATGATGGCGCTAGATCATTAAGGGCTTTATATGTGAGGAGGAGAATTTTAAATTCTATTCTGGATTTAACAGGGAGCCAGTGAAGGGAAGCTAAAATAGGAGAAATAGGATCTCTCTTTTTAATTTTCATCAGAACTCTTTCAAATGGTCTTCACATCATTCAAGGTATCGGCTATCTTTACAGTATGAGGAAGATTGCCTGTTCCACATGTCATGGATACATTGTGTTGTTGCTATCAGACTCGGCTACTCAGGATTCTGATATAATGCCATCATGCCAATGAACCACTATATCTCCCTAAATCTTTTATGCGTTTTCAAAAGTTGAGCTTATCACTCATAACTGGGGTGCACACTGTGTTCTTGATGAACCCCCCAGAGGATTTCTCCAAGATCTTGTAATGACCATCCACGTTATGGCTGGCTGTTAGTGTTATGGTGTGCCCTTGGTCTGGTGTATATAGGGCATTATTTGGAGAGAACAGTGCTAACCACTGATCTGTAATGCTACCCGAATGCATAAAGATAACTTAGGACTAGGAATATTTTCCGTCTTAATACTACTTACCTTACTACCCACTAAGTTACCTTTCCTTTTTGTAATGCACTTTCAATGTTGCCTACTTGAAAGAGGAACAATAAATCCTTACCATCATTGTTTCAATAAAAATGTAACTGGTTGAAGTTTTCTCATAGAAGGTTTTCTGTGCCAAATTCAATGCTAAAACAATCATCCATCAATCACCAGTCAGTCATAGCGGTCCGCAGGGTGCTGCCGCCTCACCTGGTGGATGACAGAAACGTTGACAACACGGAGGCAAAAATCAGGGGAAAAAAATGTATAACTGCCCCCAAAAATCTGATCACTCCATGCAATTTTATTTTTTAAGTCACAGGCAAAAGATTTAGTAGATTTTAACAAATCTGCTTGGCAGTTCATATAATCAATGAGGTGAGGTATTGACTCAGTGTAGCCATTTCTAAAAATCCAACTGTTTAAAATGAAGCTGCATGTGAAGCAGTTACTTTTTTAACAGGGCCTTAACATGATCAAACCTGAAGTGTGCTGTGAAAATCTGTGTTTTCTGCAAAACGTATCTGAAATTCTTTTCAAATCTCTAAATGACAAGTGCTATTGGGCTAGATTTCTCTAACCAGCTTTGTTAGACAGACTATAGATAAAAGAAAGCTTAAAAAATAGGCTTTGGACATTTACAATTGGTTCACATAGGATTGCTGTTAGCTTTACAGTTAAGCCCTTCAAACATACTTGAACATTTTTTTCTTGTATAAGCACTTAGAAATCGTAAACACAGTTTTAAAGCAACCCATCCAGTTTAAATGAGATGATTCTCCAGTGGTTAAGTTCTCCTTTGAAACTGATCTCTGGTTACTAGAAGTGTGGCATTCAGTAATTTGAAGGAGATTACTTTATGTAATCACAACTGTGTGAGAAAACACAGGCAAAGAGATCAAATCTTACAAATTGAGAATCAGTTCAGAACAAATTGCTCATTTGTGATGTAAAATGAGTTTGGGTTTTTGTGTAATTATGGAACATAGGCACAAATTGGGAATCCAAATAGCTCTGAGGACTCACTGAAAGTATTACACTGAGCACATGTAAAAGTATGGAAGACCTTATGATTTGTGGTTAGTGGAAAAATTACATTGGGGAAAAAATGAAGTGTAACTAAAGCTCAGTCAGGTAAAAGGGGATAGGTATTACACCAAATGAGTAAGATAAAATTATACATTTATAATCATAGTTACAATGTCTCCTCTATCATTTAAGCCTTTTATGTACTCTGTATTTGCTAAAGTATTGGGTCAACCCTCTAAATAATTGAATTTAGGTCTTTCAATCACTTCCATGCCCTCGGGTGTGTGAAATAAGGCACCTAGTTATGAAGACTGCTTCACATTTGTTCATACTGTGAAAGAACAGGTCACTCTCAGCAGCTTGGTGGAGCAATCGTGGTACAATGAAAGGATCCTCCCAGAGCGGGGTCAGCTAATGCTGAGGCTGTGAGTGAGCAGAGGTTGCCATTCAACGTCGACAGATCTTCACACCAGTGCACTCTATAGCAGTGGAGACGTGTTGTCTGGAGTGACGAATCATGCCTTTCTGTCTGGCAAGGATGAGTCTTGTTTTGGCAGTTGCCAGGAGAGAGCATTACTTGCCTGACTGCTTTGTGTCAAGTGTGTCAAGTTTGGTGCAGAGGTTATGATCACCCCAATAGTCTGATCCAATCACTATAACCTCCCCAATAAAATCACATCATTTCGATGTACAAAAAATATCTTACATCTTACTCGTCACATTTTCTCAATCAAAATAAGTGCCGGCACGCTGAGGGGTAAAACTTAGATGTGCCGGTACTGTTCTAAATAAGTCAGATTTTTTGATGAATAATTTCTAATCAGTGCTGTGAGTGGAAAAGAAATAAGTGCATGTGTGTGTGTGTGGTGGTGTGTGTGTGTGTGTGTGTGTGTGTGTGTGTGTGTGTGTGTGTTTTTGGGGGGGCATTGTACGCTTGAAAATAAGTGCCTAACCCCCCCCCCAATGTTGGACCCAAAGTTACACCCTTGAATGTCTCCATAATCTGTGGAGTCAAAACAAGTCTAATGCCTTACCCATCCGCCTCCAGGCTTGGCAGTTAGAATGGGCTGTTTGTGGTTATTTGGTTTGTACTCTTTTGTCAAACATTGTGCTGTGCATTATGGCCAAACCAAAGTTGTGTTGCCGTATTCTCTTTAAAGAGAATATGAGTTACTAATGGTGTTGTCCATTTAGTAACAGAGTAATCTAAGTAATTACCTTTCTCATTCTGGCAAATCCGTTATGTTACTTAACATACAACGCGTTGCTTTACTACAACTCAATCAATTACAACGACTTTTCATAAGAACGCCCTGCTGTGGGAGAGAACTGCTTTTTAGAAGTTTTGATTCTTCGGTGCAAGGGAAATGCAGAGGTGATGAGATAGAGGCACATGTGAAGCCAGGTGGTTGAGGAGGTGTAAGGTGGGCGAGTGTTCATGATGCACATAGACTGAGACCAACAACAAGAGAGTGTTATGATTTGGGGTTGTTTGGTTTTTGGTTGCGGGTTTTTCCTCTCATGTTTTTCACAGTTGAGGTTTTGAATCATGTTTCTCTTTATTATTTTTCTGGTCATGCCTTAGTTTTTGTTTTCTAGTTCATGTTTTGTAAAATTAGCTTTTTGGATCATGTGATGCTTTAATTTCATGGTTTACCAGTTGTGTTTGTATTAGTATGTATTCAAGAGTATCTGTTCTGCTCCAGCCACGTTTTGTTCTCTCCTGTCTGTTGTCAATCATCTTCATTCGGTTCACCTGCACCTAGCATTCGGTCTCCTCGTTTCACCTGGTTCTTGCTCCATATATACACATCTGTTCTGTTTATTTCTCGCAGAAACATTTTGGATCACTTTGCTCTCAGTTCATGTATTGTCCTTCGCTCATGCCAAGCCTGTCCATGTTTGTTTTTGGCCACTGTCTTCTTAAGTAAGTTTTGTTCATTAAATCATTTCACTTACAGTCATGATGCCTGCTTGTCTGCATTCTGGGGTCCTCTGTTACACAAGTCATGACAGAGAGATGCATGGCGATGGGTGCGAGCCTCACAAAAGTTATTGTTCTAAACTGAAAGTATAGACACTATTTTATGCTCGCTGAAGTCAAAGGCAAAAAAGTACATGTGATGTGCACATTATGTCTGGAAACAAAGACTTGTCCATGTTGTATCCATGTTGATTACAAGGAACTCTAATCTAATTCTGCACCTCGCATCATTGCACCCTTCCACAGCAACCTGTTTTAAAGCCAGTTGTAGCCTGTTAATGTGCAATAAATGTCAAATTCTAAAACATCTAGTTTGTTTTATTGTTGTTTTATTAAAAACATTGAACATAACAAACATCAATCTACATAAATATATTGCATTAATTCAATTACAGTTTTACGAAACACACATATCTCTAAAACCTATCAAGTTCACTCTTAAAAACAAGAGGCAGGCTCCTTTATGTGAATCTATATAGTCTGTGTTACCCTTCTATGATCTTAAGTAGCATGGAGCCACATGTAGTCTGCAACGATAGCAGACTACATGTGGATCTACTATTAATGTGTATCAAAATAAAAATAACTAAATTATTATTATGGATATTTAAATAACTATAATAATAATGTAGCAAAATGTACTATTATTTTTGCAGGCGTAGTAAGAGTTGGTGTTTTTCTGTTCTGACAGTGTTTGGATTGCCTAATATTTTCTGTTTGGTTACCGCAAAGTCCTAAAACCTTCAGAACTGTGGACTGGAAGCCTAACAGCCAGTATAAATATTTTTGCCAACAATAATTAATCATCCTAAAATAGATTTTATGCCTGTAATTGCAACAATCACCAGAGACTGTTTTTCCTGAAAGTGATAATATATAAAATCCCATCCAAGAACTGTTTGATTTTGGATAGGGCTCGATTTTGGGAGAATGAAGTACATTAAGCACAACAAACCACAAAAAAACCAAATAATAGTTACCCTCCATGAGCTCCTCGAGCTAAGTGTAAATGCTGAGTGTTTCTGTCAAATGACACATTAATTGTTTCAGAGTCTGTTACAGGAAAGATGAATTCCCACCTGCCTTGACCCAGGCAGTGTTCCACCTCATTTACTGAAACACAGCATGCCTGGCTCTCTTTCATCATACTCAACTTTCTTTGCTGGCAGCAATGGAAATAAATGAAACTTCAGGTTGTACACTCAGCTGAGAGCGTAGAAGGTACATCTAACACACAGTAATCTGCTTAAAGTGTGCAACATTTTCATGTCCAATGTATTCATGGAGAAATAAAGTGAAATCCAGGGAATGGATTTGTGGTGACATTGGCTAAGGTCAACTTCCAGTCAATAGAAAATACTGTACATAAAGATGGGAGTTAAAGGCAGACAGCAGAGATTGTGCATCCTGTTTATTTTGACAATTACCACCTTTTTGCAACAGTAAAGACAAATTTCAGATTAGCAACCAAATACAATGAAATTGAATTGGTGATCAAGGCTTGCTTTATTAAAGCTTCAACAAGCTCGGTATTCTTTTAAAGAGTGGTTCTGTTTACAAAATAGTGAATAAAAAACCATCTGATGCAAAGGGTAACCAGATCTATTTGTATTAGTTAATGAATAAAGAATGAGTTGTGATCTAGCTTTTTAAAATGTTCTGCCAAATCTTTGTTAAAAATATATTTTTTCCCAAAATATTGGAAAAGACAATGACTGTGCATACTCCCAATTATCCAAATAACTATAAGATTTCCCAGCATATTTGGTCTTCTTTTTAGGCACACCATAACACAGGGACATCTCTGATCAATGCAACCTAACCTTGTACATTTGTCAGCTGCTTTTGACACTCATGATATCCTTAACCATTAAATTGGTTTTACAGGAACAGTGTCAGGATCTCTGCCATGGTTGTTTTTTGGGTGCTGCTTACTGTGTTTAGCCTCTAGATGGCGTCTGAACGTGGAGGTGTCCGACAGGTGTTTTCCATCACCCTGATCATCTCCAGAGGAGGATTTAAGGAGGAGGCTGCCAGCAACTCATTGCCAGGGGAACCGACTTCACCTTTATAATCGATGGGATTACGATGCCGAAAAAAATCTTGATTTGATCGTCGGTCTTCGGTCAGAGAAACACACGCACACGGAAAACGATCTCGATTTTTGAAATCGAACCGGAAGAAGACTGTTGCCTTGGCGACATTATCGGCACGCTTTTTTGGCATAAAAGAAAGGATTAGCAGGAGAGATTGCTTTTTTTGGGGAAGTGGCGGCAAAAGGCATAAACTGGTATGTGAATGGTTCAGAATGGATACACAGGAGGACAATATGGATTTTGATGATTGGACGCCAGTAAGTAGAGAGAGAGGACGGGGAAGAGGTAAAGCAGAAGATGGAAAGATGTTAGACAGCTAAAGGAGTAAAAGAGAGCGGGAGAAAACAGTTCTGAAGAAGAGAGAGTAGTTAGGGGAAAATTGGAAGGGAAGAAGAAAAATAATATTAAAAAAAAAAATGAAGAAAAAAAGAGAACCTGAGTCCTATTTTCACTATCCAGAGAAATAAAAAAAAAAGATAGGAGAAGTTGAAATGGTGAAAGTATTGAGAAGGAAAATATACTGGTGTTGTGTAAAAACCGAAAAAAAGAAAAAGTTTTAAAATTGAAAACATTTGCAAAAAACGGTGATAGAGAGGAAGATTAAAGGAGAAGAAAAAATCATTCGGGGGTTAAATTTATGGCATTCCTCTGGAGGAAGATATAAAAAAACAAAAAAAAAAGCATTGTTGGTGCAAAGGAAAAAAAATCTCAAAAGATTGAAAAAAAATGTAAACGGAGAAAGAGTAGGAAGCCTGTCAATTTTAAATTTTGACTTTGAGGAAACAGTTTTGCCAAAAAATTGTCAAAATATGATATCTGATTTTTCCTGTGAGGCCTTTCATTCCCCCCACCATAAGTTTACAAATGTCAGAGATATGGCCACATAGCAGCTGTCTGCAAAGGTAAACAAAGATGTCCAAAGTGTGGAGAAGACCATCGAATTGAAGATTGTGGGGAAGGAGTGCAGGAAAAATGTTGCAATTGTGGAGGGCAACATAGAGTTCTTTTGGGGATGTGAGGTAAGGAAGAAAGCAAAAAAAATTCAAAAAATTAAAATGACAAAAAACATAAGCTATGCTGAAGCAGTTAAAACTGTACAGAATGAAAAGAAAAAGGGATGACGGTCAAATCAGGATTCCAGCTTATCAACAAAAAAAGTAGAATCAGAGGAAAATGTCACGATGTCTGTGGAAAAAACTGATATTATTTGTAGCATTTCATTAACTGCACTGAACAAGCAAAACAAAACAGAAAAGATTAAAATAATAGTCAGAGGAGCAGAAAAGTTTTTAGGTTTAAAGAAGGGGTCTTGGAATACATTAATAAAAAGTTGGAAAAGATGGGGGCAAGAGGAACCCCAGCTGATAAAAAACGCATGATAATATTACAGTGGAATGCAAGAAGCCTAATCGCTAATGGACAGGAATTTTAAAGGGTATATGGATGAAAAGTAAAACCCAAATTTTATATTTACAGGGACATGGTTAAAGCCAAACATAGATTTTGTGTTTAAAGGGGTACAATAGTATCAGAAGGGATAGACGAGGGGACGTTGATGAGGATGTGGTAATTTTAACAGAAGAATACAATATCAGATATTAAAAAAAGGTAAAGAGTTAGAATACATAGTAGTTGAAATTTACACTAAAAAAAAAATGTAAGATAATAAATTTTTTAACCCAGTAAAATATTATCATTCGAGTTGATGGATGAATTAATGGAGTATTTAAAAGGAAAAAAATCTGGTGGGAATTTTAAAATGCTAACAGCACTTTAGGGGAAAAATGTAATGATAAAAGGGCAAGTTATTGAAGAAATAATGGAAGAAAAAATTTGGGTTTTAAATAAATGAGGGAAAAGGGGAAACAAAAATTAATGTAAAAAACGGGTAAGAGTGGGTATTGATTTAACATATATCAAATTTTTTAGTAACAACTGTGGGGGGACAAGAAAAAGTAAACAGGGCAGGATCTTTTACCCCATTAAAAAATAACGGAATATTAAAAAATAACAGGAATACAGGATTAAAAACAATAATTTTAAAAAAGGCCCGTTGGGAAAAATTTTTAAATTTTTAAAGTCAAAAAAAATTTGGAAGAAATAGATTGTCGTTTGTTTAAAATATTTTAATATAAATATCTGAAAAAAAATTTTACGGGTGCAGAAAAAAGAAATAAAAAAGGGGACGCAGAACGATAAAAAGATTTCCATGGTACAAAAGAATGTAGTGAACTAATAAAACTAGAAATAAAGCTTTGAAGCATTAAAAAGAAACCCAAAATTTATCAAAATTTAAATTGATACAAAAGAAAGCAGAAAAAGGAAAGGAAAATCTTTAAAAATCAAAAAGAGAATATTGGAGAAATTTTTGAAATACTGTAGGAGAAAAAAAAAATGACAAAATTTTTGGGAAAACAATTAAAAGAATAATGGAAATTAGAAAAGAAAGGGATTTCCTATATTAAAAAATAGATAATCAATTTAACTGAATAAAGAAAAAGCGAAATATTGCTAAACATTTATAAATTCCCTAGTTCAAATAATATTAGTGAAGGGGGAAAAAAGGTAGGGAAATCACAAGATTAAATATAAAGATTTGAAAAAAAAGGGTAGATACAAAAAAATTAAAAAATGACCTTTTACAAAGGAGAGTGAACTCTGTAACCAGGAAAAAAAAAATAAATACCTGGAAAAGATAAAATTTTTACTAAAAACAATGATAAAACATCAAAATGACAAAGCAAAAGAAAAAAATTAAATTTATACAAAAATCTGGGAAGAGGGGAGCTGCCCAGAGCTGGAGGAAAAATAATTATTCCAATAGCTAAACCCCGGAAAAGATAACAAAACCAGAAAATTAAGACCGATTGCATTAACTCAGTATAGTGGTAAGGGAAAAAATGATTAATAAAAATTTAAACAATTATTTAAAATGTTAACGGGTATATATCTAATATTTAAAATGGTTTTTTGAAAAGGGAGAAAAAACAAAAGATTCAGCTTTTTTTAGAATCTGAAATTGGAAAGCTCAAATAACAAAAAAAATTATAGCTGTATTTTTTTTATTGAAAAAGCTTTGCATGATGTGGGTTTAAAAGGTTTTAAATTAAATTAAATAAAATGGGGGATTACGGAAAAAAGTAAACTGGGTTAAAAATTTTTTATCAAAAAGACAATACAATTAAAAAATTGGTCAGAATTGTCAGGTAAATATTAGTAGAAAATGGTACTCCTCAAGGAAGTATTATTAGTCCATTATTTTTTTCTATAATGATAAATGATGTATTTAAAAAAATTTGGTAAAGAAGTTGGGTTGCTCACTTTTTCAGATGATGGAGCTATATGGAAAAGGGGTCGTAATATCAAAATTATTGAAAAAAAAATACAGGATGAGATTATTAGAATAAACAATGGGCAAATCAAGGGGGTTTAAATTCTCAGTAGAAAAAAAAAAGTAATGGTTTTACACAGAAAAGGAAAAGAGAAACTATAAAACTAAAATTATACAATCAAGTTTTAGAACAAGTAAAAAAATATAAAATTTTTAGGTATATGGGTTTTTAGAAAAAATTATATGGAAAGTACATATAGAAAAAATCATAGATAATGCAAAAAAAATATTAAACTTATGAGATGTATGGCTGGTATTGATTGGGGGCAGATCGAACATCATTAAAAAAATTTTTATAGGATTGATTAGATCAAATATTGATTATGGAAGTATAATTTATGGATCAGCAACAAAAGACATCTTATAAATTAGACAATATACAACATCAAGCTTTACGAATTTGTACAGGAGCAATCAGAACCATCTCCAAAAGCAGCACTTCAGGTAGAGATGGGAGAGATGCCATTAGATCTACGAAGAAAACAGTTAGCAATAATTATTTAAAATTACGAAGCAATAATCCCGGACTCCCAACATGATATTTTAGAACCATGCTGGGAAAAGAAAAAAAAACAACTTAAAAGTTTTGGTTGGATTATCAATAAAATTTGAAGAATTTCAATATGTGGAAAAGAAAATAGTTCAATGCTGCCTTTTCCAGTGGTGCCACCTTGGCTATTACCAGAAGTAGTGGTTGGATATGGCATTGATGGGAAAAAAGGATCCAAAATGTAGTTTTAGATTTCAAGTATAAAACAAAAATATATAAAAAATTACTATCATTATGTCCAGATTTACACAGACGCACAAAAACAGATGAAAAAAAAAAAATTTATAATACCAAAATTTAAAATAAAAGTAGGAAAAAGAATTAAAATGGATTATCAGTATACTCAGGAGAATTATTAGCCATATTGCTAGCAGTGCAGTGGGTGGGGATATAAACAATTAAAAACGATAATTTGTTCAGACTCGAGTTCAGCATTATTAATTTAAAATATAATCATTCAGATGGTAGGCCAGACATTTTTGTTAGAAATAAAACATACTTTATTTAGAAAACAAAGGATGGGATTAATATTTGGGGGTTTTTATGGGGTACCAGCACACGTGGGGTTGGGGGGAATGAGATGGCGGACAGGATGGCAAAGAAAGGGCAACACAAATAACATTAGCTTTATAATTAATATTAGTAGGTCAGAGCGAGAAATATAATCAAACAGAAAATCAGGAAGAGCGGGAAAAAAAGGGGGGATGAAAAGGGAAAAGGAAAAGGTTTTTACAGAATCAACAAGATAGTAGGAGAAGTAAAACTGGAAGAAGGGAGAAAAAGAGGAAAGGTTAATCACAAGATTAAGATTGGACATACAGGACTTAAAATTCTAAATTAGTTAGATAAAAAAACATAGTACAGGAAATGTGATCATTGTGGAGGGGGGGGGGGGGGGAGGAAAAAATAGAACATGTAATATTGAAGTGTCAGAAATATGAACAAGAAAGAACAATTTTGAGGAGAGAATTTGTAGGCATTAAAGAAAATTTTATTTTGATAGATATTTTGCAAAGAAGTTTAGGTAGCAGTCGGTGGCGGTAATGCACACCATAAAGTTATTTGCCAACCGCCATTAAACACTAGAAGAAGAAGAAGAACTCATTGCCAGAGTGTTGCCCCTTAGTGGTACAACTCCAGCCACATTACTATTGCCTAGTCTTCGTTTTGCCTTTGCTAATCCTGCATGCTCTGCTTTACAGGTGTAGCTGAACCTGACCTCGCTGTCATCTTTGAACCTCTTGGATTATTGTCTTCTGGGAAGAAGTCATTTCACCTCATGAACAAAGACTTAAACCTCCGTTTACTCCTGTGGATCTCACCAGCTGGCAGCTTCCTTTATACCTGGGACCCTCCTCAACGAATCCTGTCCACCTTCCTACGCACACAAGCTTCTACCACAGTAAACTCTGGACATCCTAACTTCCTGGCAGACCTGAACTCACCATCTCCGTTCCCATGGGTAAACAATCCTCTGGGTTTTCTCCACCTCCCCCTCTGGTGGATCATCCCTTTCTCCCCAGTAAGACTGAATCATTATTTATCATTCTCTATTTCAAGTTTATCCCTGCTTACCTTTTGCTTTATTTTCCTTACAGTTCATACTCCAGTTCCCGTTCCCAGTTCTTGTCTTGTAAATAAATCTTCTAACTATAAACTCGTCTCCTGAATTGCTTTCTGCATGTGGGTCAAACTTGTTAAATTAAATATGACACACATCATACTTTTGGCCTTTTTTATGCAGCACATTGCAAATACGTGTTAGCTGAACAAAGTTGTGAAGGAAAATAAAATAAGGTTTTAAAAATGTTTAACAAATACAAACCTCAAAAGGGTGGCATGGATATTTTTTCAGCCCCCTTTCCATCTGATACCCCCAAATAAAATACAGTGCAACTAGCTGCCTTCAGATAACACCAGCTGTGTGTTTTTTTTTTTTTTTTTTAATCTCAGTATAAATCCAGATTTTCTGTGAAAGCCTCAAACAACAACAAGCATAATAAAACCATAGGAACACAGCAAACAGATCAGATCAGGGACAAAGCTGTGGAGATGCTTAAAGCAGGGTTAGGTTTCAAAACAATAACCTAAGATCTTAACGGCTCACGAAGCACTGTTTAATCAATCATTTGATAAAACACAAGGGAAGAACTTCAGAAATCCAAAGCTAAGGTAGAACACTGGTCAGATACCTGCCATCTCTTCTTCTACTGATGTGGCTGGTACTACCTTGAGGTCACTGCTGAATGTCAACAGTAGAGGGCGGCTTGTTGGTCCTGACTGACAAGCCAACGCACCAATAAAGGATTCTAGGATTTGTAGTATTAGCATTGCATGTGCTGTCTTCCTGCAGGCCCGCTCTAGTAAACAACTGGAATTATTTGCGGGGCCAGCTCATCAAGAATGCTGACCGTCATTCAGGGCGCTGAGTGTCGAACTTATGTGGTAGCCTTAAGCCCTCTAAGAAAAAGTCTGATGTTCCCTTAGGTGACTTACCTTGATCTTGCTCTGTATTCCTTCAAGGGTGAGTCTGTGAGATTCCCTACACCACCTCCTCTGACAAAACCCTCAGAGTGACCTTCTGTAATATACTCACCTGGACACATTGCTTATCTCCAGGACCATCAACTTGTTTCTTTCACCTACCTGTCTACCCTCTAACTCTTAGTGAAACTGCACATGCCCCGCTCCTGAAAACATACTTACTGCTCCTTTGCCACACAGACCTCTGACAACCCCAGACCTCCTCTCCTTCCTCCCAAGCCAAGATAACTGTACAAACAGTAAAATACAAATCTGTCCAACATTCATACTTACCATGAAGTTTCGCAAGATTCCTCACTTCTTTCTTCCTGACAGACCCCGGCTGTAACAACATTCGACGGAGTCACTTAGAACATTATCGCTAATGTTATCAATAAATGCACATAATCCTGCCTTGTGTTGTCAGAATTCCTTTCCTGGATGGGGACAAAAAAAAAAAAAAAACACAAGCAGCGAAATAAACCAAAAAACTTGCAGCTGCAATTGCACTGAAAGGTGGTTGTAGTAAATATGAGTATGAGGGGCTGAATACACTTCAAAGCCACACTTTTCAGATTTTTATTTCTAAAGTTTTGAGAACCATATACCTTTTCCTTTTCTCTTTACTCATGCTTGTGCTTGATCTCCTCGTTTTGACCACATTTCTGTGCCCTGGATTCTCTTGCCTTGCCCTTGTCTCACTTGTACCAAGCTTATGATCTTTAGAAATAGGCCTTGTTTCTGTGCCTTGACCTCTGGCTTTTGACAAGCCCTGGAATACGTAACCTGATCTCTGGCTCCTTGTGAAGACCCCTGCCTGTCTCTCATTTTACCCTCTGGATTTTGAATTCATTTCTGACGGATTATCAAACGCCTGTGCAGCTATTCAAGTCTGTCTCAGACTCTGTTTTCACATAACCTTTTGTGACGTGATCACCCTCACCAGCCATTCCCTGGTTATTCTCTGGAAGATCAAGAGGAGTTCCACAGCATACAGATTGAAGAGGGACTGTTTAGAGACACAGACTGTTCATAAGGAGCAAACCATCTGGATCAAATTCCTCGTTCAGATCCTTAAAATGTAATTGGCTTTCTAAGTTTTTTCAAATTCACTCTTTAACAGCCACCTACCTGTCCACTCCCATTTCAAGGTTTCCGGCCAAGGGTTTCTGACTTACACCAGTTTTATTATTTTAAAAAAACAACTTTTAAAACGTCCTGTGTCTGGCTGAAATTTCTGGGTTTTTTTTGCCTGATTCATTCCAAACAATGTCTAACCACAGCCATTCTGCATAGCTGTAGGTGAAAACTGAAATGTTGTTAATTTTTTTGTTACTTTGGTATGGATATAATGGTACATGGTGACATTTCCTTAGACTTAAAGTCTTAACCTTTTAAAATAGTATAACATTTTATGAGCATAATATTACTTTAATCTTATGCTGATTCTGACCAACACGCAGCCAAAATCAGCCTCACACAACTTGGTCACAACCCTCAATGATTACTTGTGATTGACCCCAGGGCTAAGTCCTTGAACCCCTTCTCATAATTTAAGTTTCACTATTCATTCTATTCTCTTTACTTTTTAAATTACCTCTGTTGTTTGATTTTCTGTATCATTGTAATGTTCTTCCTTATGAACAGCGCCTTGAGTGCCTTGTTGCTGAAAAGCGCTATATAAATAAACTTGAGGAGGCGACTGTGGCTCAGTAGGAAGAGTAGTCGTCTTGCAATCTTATATAGACCACAACTGAATGATTTAGGGGGGGAAAAGAAGAATTTAAAAGCATGATATGTCCACTTTAAAAGACGGGCGGCTTGTCCAAGTCAACTTGATTTTTGAAATGAAAATCCTTAATATATTAACCCTAAATTCTTCACACAGTTATTTAGATTAAAAGTCAAAACAGTAACATATGTAGTGGCTTTGCCGCCAAATAAAATGATGTTTGTTCAATTAAAACAAAACATTCTGGTCCAACCACTGTTTGACAGCAGTAATGAGATCCAGCAGTGATCTACTTGTCCCTGAAGCCTGGCTTCAGGGACAAGTAGATTTGTAGATCATCTGCATAGCAGTGGAAGGATAACCGACAGTGAGTTATAATAGTTCCAAGTTTTACACACACACACTATATATATATATTATATATAATATATATATACATATACAGGGGTTGGACAATGAAACTGAAACACCTGTCATTTTAGTGTGGGAGGTTTCATGGCTAAATTGGACCAGCCTGGTAGCCAGTCTTCATTGATTGCCCATTGCACCAGTAAAAGCAGAGTGTGAAGGTTCAATTAGCAGGGTAAGAGCACAGTTTTGCTCAAAATATTGAAATGCACACAACATTATGGGTGACATACCAGAGTTCAAAAGAGGACAAATTGTTGGTGCACGTCTTGCTGGCGCATCTGTGACCAAGACAGCAAGTCTTTGTGATGTATCAAGAGCCACGGTATCCAGGGTAATGTCAGCATACCACCAAGAAGGACGAACCAAATCCAACAGGATTAACCGTGGACGCAAGAGAAAGCTGTCTGAAAGGGATGTTCGGGTGCTAACCCGGATTGTATCCAAAAAACATAAAACCACGGCTGCCCAAATCACAGCAAAATTAAATGTGCACCTCAACTCTCCTGTTTCCACCAGAACTGTCCGTCGGGAGCTCCACAGGGTCAATATACACGGCCGGGCTGCTATAGCCAAACCTTTGGTCACTCATGCCAATGCCAAACGTCGGTTTCAATGGTGCAAGGAGCGCAAATCTTGGGCTGTGGACAATGTGAAACCATGTGAAACACATATATATACATAATATATATTATATATATATAATATATATATATGTTATATATATATGTATACTATATATATATATGTATATATATATGTATATATATATGTATATATATATGTATATATATTATATATATATATATATATATATATATATATATGATACTCAGCTTTACTTATCCATGAATCCTGATGAGCCCAACCAGTTAGATAGACTACAAGCATGTTTTGAAGACATAAAAACTTGGATGACTTTAAATTTTCTGCTTCTAAATTCAGACAAGACAGAAGTTGTCGCCTTTGGACCGGAGTCTTTAAAAAAGAAACCGCTTAGTCAATCACTTAACCTGGATGGCATTAAATTGACCTCCGATAATAAAGTAAAAAACCTTGGTGTTATTTTTGACCAGGACATGTCATTTAAATCCCATTTTAAACAGGTTTCTAGGATTTCCTTCTTTCATCTCCGGAACATTGCCAAAATTAGAAATATCCTGTCCAGGAGTGACTAGTCCATGCATTTGTTACTTCAAGGCTGGACTATTGTAATTCGTTACTATCAGGATGTCTACTAAATGCAGTTAAGAGCCTTCAGCTGATTCAAAATGCTGCAGCAAGAGTTCTGATGAAAATTAAAAAGAGACTACTTTAGCTTCCCTTCATTGGCTCCCTGTTAAATCCAGAATAGAATTTAAAATTCTTCTCCTCACATATAAAGCCCTTAATGATCTAGCGCCATCATACATCAGAGATCTGATTGTTCCATACATTCCTAACAGAGCACTTTGGTCTCAGACTGCAGGTTTACTGGTGGTTTCTAGAGTCTCTAGAAGTAGAATGGGAGGCAGATCCTTTAGTTATCAGGCTCCTCTCATGTGGAACCAGCTTCCAGTTTTAGTCCATGAGGCAGACACCCTGTCTACTTTTAAGGCTAGGCTTAAAACTTTCCTTTTTGATAAAGCTTATAGTTAGAGTAGCTTAGGTTATCCTGAGCTATCTTCCTTATTTTTTACCTCCGTCTTCTTCCCTCCCTGTTGGATGGAGACAGGTTTAGCCTAAACCGGCTCAGTTATGGTTGAGGTGCAAACACACCCTCCATTTCTGCTACCTTATGGTCAATCTGACAGATAAAGCTTATAGTTAGAGTGGCTTAGGTTATCCTGAGTTATCTCTGTAGTTATGCTGCTATAGGCTTAGGCTGCTGGACCACTTTCACCCTCTTCGCTACATTCTCACACTACTCTCCAATTTTGCATTATTTGCTGTTATTTCAGCTTTTAACTTTGTTCTCTCTCTTTTCTCTTCCTAGAAGTTACACCTGGCCTGACTCTGTGTCAACCTGTGCTCTCTTCAGACTCTAAACTTGAAAACTGGCTCAGAGTTTATCTGTTCCTTCTTTCTAGGTAAAACGACTAAAGGAGCTACATCCATTAACATTTATCTTTTCCTTCCCATAGAAAGTACTCCTAGATCAGTGCTTCTTTGTTCTCTTTGTGTCTCTGCTCTGTTCTCTCAAACCCCCAGTTGGTCGTGGCAGATGGCCGCTCATACTGAGCCTGGTTCTGCTGGAGGTTTCTTCCTGTTAAAATGGAGTTTTTCCTCTCCACTGCCTCTACATGCATGCTCAGTATGAGGGATTGCTGCAAAGTCAACGCCAGTGACTGTCCACTGTCTCTACATGCTCATCCTGGAGGAGGGAATGCTACAAGTCACTGACTGGATGCAATCTGCTGGGTTTCCTTAGACAGAAAAACTTTTTATCCAATTTGAATAAATAGCTGAATCTGACTGCACTGTTCAATGGTTGGGACTAATTGGAATGTATGTACCTGACTTTTGTGAAGTGCCTTGAGACGACATGTGTTGTGAATTGGCACTATATAAATAAACTGAATTGAATTGAATTGAATTAAATGAACTATATAAAACCCAAGTGTCAAAAATAACAGAATGTGGCAAGATCTATAGAACATAATAAGGAACTTGCTGAAAAACATGAACACCAATGAAAACCATACCCTAACATCTCAGGGTCTTGACAATATCACTCTGACTGTTGGCCAACTTCCTTGCATTAGTCATTAATCAATGAGCTCTGTCATTATTGACGTGTAAAACTTTTATATAGGCTAGCACTGCTTTGTTTTACATCAGTTAGGAATTGGATGATTGGTCTAACCAGGTTATTCTCTCATACATAGCATTAATCAGTTTTGTCAGTCAGGACCAAAATTATCAGCAGTGACACAAATGTGTTTTGTTCTACTACTCTGAATTTGAATCAGGTTTGCTGGAGCAGACACTCATCTAAAACTTGCAGGGAAGGGGTCCCTGAGGACCAGGGCTGTGAACCATTGAGGTACAGTTTCTAAATTGTGAAGGTAATGCCTTTTTGCCCTTTTGTTCACCAAGTACAGTTCTCTTGCTAGGTGCATTTTTCTTTCGTTTCAGCAATTTGAAACATAAAAGTAATGTCATTGTTCAGAGGAAAAAAATCACTTAATAAATGAGTAAAATACAACTATGTACATTTTGTTTATTCAACTAAGATAGGCATGGTCTGTTTCCTTGTTTGATATTTTATTATTTCTTCATTATTATTCTTTATACTTTAACTGGCCTTTACTACGGCTAAAAACAGGGACCTAACTGGTCCTTTAAACAAAGAAATTGCCAAAAACTAACTGAAGAAAACAAAAATGGGAGTGGTACAGGAGTGGGAGTCGTTCTAAATGGGAGTGGGATGGGAGTGGGAGTCAATTTACCAGGAGTGGATGGGACAGGTTTTTTTTTTTTATGCTGGCCTGGGATTGGGATGGGACAAGACATTTTTCTGTGGGAGCGGGATGGGACAGGAGAGAAAATCCACTCCCGTGTCACCCTCTAGTGTGTAGCAGGCCCAATAAATTAGGGACAGAAAACTGGAACTTAAATAAACTGAGATGTGACGGGCTACATGAAAAACAGGTAAGTGAAATAAACAGAAACACAAACAGGCGCGGATCATGATATTTCTTGGATAAAAGTGAAGTCTTTGTTCCATTTTTGTAAAAAATCCAGGTTTAAAAGTCTTTGATTTACTGTACAAAGATGGAACCAAATTCACTTACACCATTCATTAAAAGCGCTACAATGCCTCTGAATATTAAGCAATCTCTGCATAGGTGGAAATGCAATTCTTTCATAAGACACCTGTTTTTTCTTATAATATTGTGCATTATAACTTTGAAAGGGTGACTTTATTTAACCACGTCCACAGCTTCACTTACGATGATGATGTAACTTGAATGAAATGGAGTTAGCTGATACAGGGAAACATGGAGAGAAAATTGATCAGTGATATAAAGCAATTTTTTTAGGCAACGGGATTCTTAATCAAAATATAGTGCTGATAAAAAAACTTATGGATTACCCACAGTTTTCATAAAGCTGAGCTCGATTTCAAAGACCCGATAACCACCAGACTTGTGAAATTAAGGAATCTTTTAAAATAGAACCTCCCTAACAACATGAAGCAGTCTGACTGATCTCAAACGCAATCATGCATTGTGCTCCAATTTAAAGATCAGAGCTCCGATCTAAAGAAATTCAAGAAAGGTGAAAAACAAAATCAATGACATTTATCAATCTGAAAGGGATTACGAAGTAATTTCTAAGGCTTTGGAAATCCAGTGCACCACCGTGAGAGCTATTTTTTACAAATGTTACCCCAGAATTACTCCAAGAGTGCACTGATTACTCATCCAGGAGGTAAAAAAAACCCAGAACAACTTGCCAGTCAATGTTAGTTTTCATGATTGAACAACTAGAAATCGAAATTGGCTCTATGAGGGTGAAGAGTATGGCCACAATCTAATTCAGTTCAAACCCCGTGCTTGCTTTAGCTTGTGGGCGGGAGTTTGGCCAAGGTGCAATGCTCACACTGCTGCGTACAATCGTTGCTCGTGTTCCATGGGCTCTATTTTGGCCTGCTCCACCCAGCCAGTTTTGTGACCATTTCCATTACTGGCTTTTCCGGCCCAGTACTGGAATTTCTGATCCTGTTGGGGCTGAGCAGGGCCAAAATGTGACTTGAACAGACTGCTGTTCTCTGATTGGCCATGGGCATGGGTTAGCCATATGAGTCCAACAGAAGAAAAACAACCACCATTTCCCAAACTCTCTACACTACCGGCAAGCCATGAAATCTTCACAAGCAACGATGAGGTACAGAGTTTTCTGTGTATAATAGACTGCAATATTCAGTGGCAGCTTGATGGGGCGACTAGAAATTGAAAGGTGTTCGCTGAGGTAGCAGAGAGAATGAGAAGCCACAGATTTACCGCACATGGTGACACGATTATGAAGCACAGCACACAACGCTGACGTCTGGAGGTGGGGCTTCAAGCCACACACATTGAAACACAACAGGTGTAGTGCTGAGCTGACCAAGGTCGAGTGTAATGGAGCCGTGCGGTGTTGGAACCATGAAAAAGTGCCTCCTGATGAGTGCCCAGTTGCAGATCTGTCTGATGAGTTTTGTGGTCCTCTCCAATCCCTAATGACCATGGTTTTGATACAACTGCTTCACCATTAACTTTTATTTGATGCTCTGAAACATTTTAATTTGACAGAAAAGGCAAAAACAGAAGACATCTGTAAGGTTTCACAGAACTGCAAATGTCATTGCTCTTCATTAAAATCGAAAAACAATGTAAACTGTCAGCAGAAAAACTAAAGCAAAATATGCCTAACAAGATTTGTGCCAGTGTCAAAGCTTTTAATCATGACTTTGGATCTTGACGAAAACATAACACTTTACTTCATTTTATAAATATTTAAAATATTTTATTGTGCAACATATATTTCTCCCAGTATTTATATTACCCATGACATTCGAATTTAGACTAAAGCCATCTAGATATTGTATTACAAAGCAGTATAATTAAAAACCGCATAAGAAAAGACTAAGCAGTTATTCTGTCACTGTCGGTGGTATCGTGGTGCTATTTAGCTGTTATTTACACCATAAGTCTTTAAAATGAAGCTGTGCACTGTGAGTCTGCATAATCTGAATTCAGTTTCATCATCCCATTTTTGTCATTTTTTTTTTTAGTTGCTTTTCATATTTTAAAAGATGTCCCAGACAATCGTGAGTGTCCTCTGAAGAGAAGCCTCCACAGGCTTCGTAAACTGTCAGCAGATAATGAAATGCTGGACAATTTTCTTAAATAAATGCACTGAAAGTCACCTACTTTCTTATTTCACATCTTATGTCAGAAAAACCTGTAATGTGTGACAACAAATTCCCCCTTTAATTACCCTTTTTAGGAAAGGGACCTTGGAAGCAGAGAGCCTAAAATGTCTGTAAAATTTAGCTTTTATTTTCGGCTGATGTAAAAAAAGGATCTTGAATCCCTTTTACAAATAGGACTGACTTTAAGGATAAGCAATAATTTGCTTGCCACTTTAGTCCATATTGATGTTTGAGCGAAACCCAGCCATTGTTCACAGCAGAGTTCAACTTATATTAATGGTACCCAAAAATCAAACTTAATGACTTGAATTCCACACATTTACTAAAGTGGAAGCTAGATAAACTTAAAATTACTTAAAACTTAAAAGATTTTTACATTTTGTTCTGTTGCAACTAAATACTTTTCAGTGTTTTACCGAGATTTTATGTACATTATTTATATTTTTATATATATTTTAAAAATCTGAAACACATTTGTATTCAGTCCACCCTGACATGATACTGTAGACTTGTAGGCCTACTTTTAACTGCAATTACATCTGCAAGTCTTTTAAGGTACAGTGTGTCTCAGCTTGATTTGATGATTTAGAGACTAATAGTGTTAGAATTAGAATAGTTTTGAATTAAAGGGCAGACAAATCATGAAAAATAGAGTTGTAAATGTTCAAGTAAAGGTTATTGAAAACCAATCCATTGCAAAAATTGAAACATTTTCAGCATTAAATCATTGACAGTCTCTAATTAGTCTTAATGAAAATTTGCTTTTGCAGCTCTACAAAAAATTTTGATTGATTTTTGATGATTGTTTAAGATTGTATTAAGATATTTTAATTCTGATTCCTGTTTCACAATTTCCCCATTGATCTTTTGATTTTGGTCATGAGTGTTAGTCAATGATCGGGCCTTTGAGGAAAATCAAACAGACAAACAGAAAATGCATTCCCTATTTTCACAGTTTCCCTTAGATACAGAGATTTATTTGATAATCAGGCACCTTATTGTGTGACAAAAAAAAAAAACATATGAAAAGCAGTCTTATGTTAGAACATAATACAGAGATGGAACAAGTGTACAGATAGCAAAAATGGACAAGATAGCAATTAAAACACCGTAGCTTCTGGACAAACATATGAAAGTAATATATACTTTATACATTAAATCTGCATGAGAGTGAAATTTATAAGATATTATTAGTTTATTATCTTTTTTAGATAATAACATATGGGGTTTACTGTGCTTGCAAAATATTTATGAATGTCTGTACATACAATTACAATACAATCACAAAGAAAATAAACACAGATACAGACACAGAAAACTAATCGAATGATACTACAATCCTTCTAAAAAATCTAAAAATCTATGAATCCTTCTGAGAAATCTAAAAATCTCTGGCCAACATTACAATGATACAGATAACATTAATAATCCTTTGGGTTTTACTGGTAAGAGCTGGTTCTAAACCAATCTTTCTAAAGAGGTAATTATATCATTAAGTCCTCTATGTAGGGGAAAGCATATTGTGCTAAGAGAAAATAATCCTTGGGTTCACTGGTATAATGCAGTAGTAGTCCCATAATAACAGTTATTTGCATCCACTGAAATTTTACTAAAGAATCATTGAGTTCTGACTAAGGAAGCTGAGTCACTGGTGTAAAAACAGCTTTTGTTCAAAGTTTTAAGAAACTAGTATTATTTTCCTTTCACTGGTAAATCTAAAAATCTATGAAAAGGAGAAGAAATGAAGAAATGAAATCCGCATTTAGGTAAAACATAAGGAGCATGGGAAAGCAACACACATAAGCAAAGATTTTGCAGGGGCGTGGTGGACTCGTAAGGGTGCCAATATTTAAGTATGATCATGTGTGCAAAGAATTAGACTGTCAACACTGACGAAGGTGCCATTGTCCTTGAAAAAGAGATGGACGTTTTATCAAATGGCCATACAGTTCAGTTCACAGATGAGAGGGGTTGCTGGGGCAGAGTGTCATATTTACAGAACATCCAGGAGAAATGTTTTGATAAGAAGCCTGTGAAGGCCATATCGGGGTGCCTGAATTAGACAAACAATAAATATTTTGGTTCAAGGTGGCTGTGATTTTCCGCCTGCCTTCAAAGTCTTACTGGTATTTCTCAATTTCAAATCCAAATAGCCAAATTTCTGGTACTTTCAGTAGATCCTGAGCAAACAACTTTCTCCAAGATTAAATCATTTGACCTTTGAATCCGGGAAACGCAGCCAGCCTGGGATTCTGTTCAAGGATCGCGTCCAGCTTGCGATTCTGCTCTCTTAACATATCAGTCTGAGTGTTGAAAGCTCTAAAGATCCCTTCAAACATCCAGGCAGCTTTAGTGTTTTGAACAGCTGCCGATGTTTTACAAATCTTTGGATAAGCCAGGTAACCGCCAACTCCAAAAAGCAGAAATCCTGCTATCAGAAATCCAATTATCTACAAATCTTCCACGTCCTCAACTGACATTGTTGTCAGGCACCCAATCTTCCACTGCTGCCAGAAATCCATTGCGTATCCGATGAAGAACGTCCCGTCTGGACAAGAGGGTTCCCCTTTACCCTGTCTTCCCGTCGAGAAAATTTGATTGATTGCATTGAGAGACCAACTGACCAAATCCATAATGAAAATTAGGAGGATATGCGAACAGAGGCTCTAAGAAAAACATAGACAAAAAGCTGAAGCAGGGCAAAAAATGGGGGAGGATCAAGGAGAGAGTGGAAAAGCGTCTGACCCCACCGAGAGCAGAAGTGAACGAATACAGCTTGAAGTCTCGTCACTGAAGACCAGACATGATCATTACACTCCTTTCATCCACTCATACAACCATAACCGTTTGTATTTTTTAGCACTGCATGCGCCCTGCCATTGATGCTTTAATGGTACAAGTGGACAAACAATGTTCCTGCAAGGCTAATTGTTGTATTATCTCCAAATCATTTGGAGTTAAGTTGCTCTTGTTTTCTACTGGCACTTTTTTCAGCTTGACTCATTGTTTTCCAAACCTAATGATTTAAGCATTCTTTCATGATTCAATTAAACTGAAAGGGATTAAAGAAATAGAAGAGACTTTTTGAAAGGTGTGTTAATTCTTTGACTCAGAACAAAGTGTGTGATTGTACAATTGCTAAAATCTATTGAAGACGAAGACCAGAGAACCTACAGCTTCCATCACCATTAAATACCTCCTGTGAAAAAGCACACACAAACCATGCTGATAAGACGCCTTTGAGATCTGAAAGCTGTTAAAAAGAAACAATCTTTTCATGAAACCCTGGAGGCCACCATTTTGATTTTTTTCTAACTAAGGACTATCCTTTGAGACAAGCAAAAGGAGCTTCAAAGCCACTATTAAAGACTAGCTAAGGAAATCCCAGAAGAGTTTCAATCTTGAGTAATTGGAAAACCTGGACTTTACAAAAGCAGACAATTAATTGAAAAAGGCTAACACCAGTGCTGAGTGGAGTAAATTTAAAAGAAAACATTTTTTTATACTTTTAGACTATCCACAGTCCTTCCAGAGATGTTAATGGCTTATGTCATGTCCCCTTTTCTGGTGCTTCTTCATGAAAATAAAAATTTTCATCATTGTGTAAAAAATGTCTAATCTTGCTTAACAGCCTCAGATTTTCACAAAGGTTTTCATTCCGTCTTCAACATTTTGACATCTCACTACAACCCCAAATAAGTGTTGCATGATTTGTTAGTTGGTAGAACCACCTTTAACTGGAGCTTACAGCTGCATGTATTTTATGGTATGTCTCTACCAGCTTTGCACATCAAGAAACTGTAACACATTGTAACACATTAATATGATTTGATTTAAACCAGAGGTGTCTAACTCCAGTCTTCAAGGATCAGTGCCCTTTATGTTTTAGATGTGGCCCTGCTCTGAAAAAGCCGATTCAAATGTTTGAACTACTTTCTTGGCATGCCATCTAGTTCTGCAGAGGCCTGGTAATAAACCGCATTTTAATTCAGATGTGTTGATCAATGGAAAGATCCAAAACATGCAGGATACTGGCCCTTAAAACTTACTTTAGACCCTACTAATATAAACTATTGTATTCTAGATCTGGCTTTATGTTTATCACTGGCCTACTGGAAGGTGAACCTCTGGCCAGATGGACTCCGTTAATTAATAAGGGGATTTGGTCGTTAAAGGGACAAAGAGGCTAAAAACATATGCACGCCAGCTCTACATCGTGTTGGTCTATCGCAAAACAATCCCAATAAAATATAACAAAGTTAATGGTAGTAACTTAATAGCGCCGACCTTTTTACCTTCAGGTCAGCGCTGCAAAGTGATGTCTGCTAAAACCAGATGCCACAGAGACAGTTTGCCCCAGGCTGTTTCTCTGATGAACACTTGACAGTCAGAGTTCCAGAACAACACCATGCATACCTGTACTGATCTCACATTATATCCTATTGTAAAGTCAATTGTGTATATATGCAAATTTAGATTATATTCTTTATTATTGAGAGCAAAGTGTACCAGAGTCAAATTCCTTGTTTGTCTGTACAAACTTGGCAATAAAGCTAATTCTTATACTGATTAATAAAATAGATAAAAAGTTCATTTGAAGGTGCCGTTGTTTTGTTAAGATTTGTAATTTCTAGAAAATGTACTTAAAAAATGTCTCCTAGCTTTTGGTTTTGATGTCTTCCCTCCCCACCAGGAAGAGCCAAGCTCAGCCCTGCTGAGAAAGGGTGGCCAGTAAAATAACTTCTTCCGCTGGTCCCTCATTAACACCCCTGTGCTAGGAGCTTTTGAAATACATTCATAAAACAGCAGCAGCAGTGGGTGGCCAGGCTGCATTCCAATGTGAGATGTGGCAGCAGTCCAAAAGAGCAACTGATAGCTTAAGCAGGCCCATTAAAAGGCTGATTGAAATGTGCTGATGAGCCAAAACACCATGACCTCTGGTTAATATGATGTTGGTCCTCCAATTGCCCCATACACAGCTGTGATGAGCAGAGATAATGACTGTAGCTTGCCATGTTATAGTGCTAGTTCATTGTTCTATCAATATTACCGTGCTACTGTTCCACAAGACTTTTCATTTAATAGTTGGCCCAGACCAAATGCCCAGCCATTAGCAATTTAGCGCTTGTCATTAGAGTCTCCAGTATACAAGATGCAGAATACAGTCAACTTCCCATTTTTAAACTTGCAGTGATTGGAAAACAAGTTCTCCCTTGCAAATTCAATAAGATTTAAAAGAGGTTAATGTAAATGATTAATTGAGCATAATCACTATGAACACCTCTGTAAAAGCAGAAGACCTTGTACTTTGCTGCACCAGAGCATACAGGTTAGTGTTATCACAATGCCAGGATAGAAAGATATCAGCATTGACCTGAGGGAAGTAACTGTTGCTCTGCGTCAATCTGTAAAGGGCTATAAGGCAATTTCCAAACAATTCTCTCACCCAAACATGTATTTCAAAGTTAGAAACATTATCAACCTCCCCATTTGCAGATTCCCCCATGTGAATGTTTTATTCACATTTGAAATGAGATGACTGTTCCCACACCATCTCATGAAGTGGTCCAACTGCTCCTTCTTCTCAGTCTTTCTCTATCTCAGATACACCCGACAACTGCAGAGTCATTTGAGTATTTCTGCTGATGACAGGACAGGTGTACAGAGTGAAAAGGAATGGGAGCACAGTCCCATGCAGTGCTCCTGTGCTGCTGACAATCTGGTTCGACACACAATCCTTCCGTCTCACAAACTGTTGTCTGTTTGTTAGGTAGGCATTGATCCACGTGATTGTTGAGGCCCCCATCTCTGTATTCTGGAGTTTAATGATGGTAAATCCGGGTGAACTGTGTTAAATGCACTAGGCACTGGCACACCAGAGGATGTCTTTTTCCCAGAACTTCTCCCAGGTCGGAATAAGGTCGAAGAGGTGCTGCCAACTATTCATTAATAAACATTATCTCTGAAAACGGGGTTTATACATGGTGTATAAAAAAGCTAGATGATGATCTGATTTGCCAAGGGAAGCCCTTTCTTTGGAAATGTACACATCCTTGACATTTGCAGAAAATAAATTCAACATTTCGTTCTTTCTATTAGAACAGCTGACAAACTGTTAAAATGGGATGTCATGTGTCCCATGCTGAATTTTCCATAGGGAAACCTCTGCTGCACTTTGATTAGAAGGTATCCTGTCACAACATTCTGGTTGGTAAGAAACTCTCTTGTGCATACGCCATGATTCACCTATTTCACTAGTCCCTGCCAAGTCAATGATTGCTAAACTTGGACTTTCCCACAGAGCTCATATAACTTCAGTGTGTTGGATACTGCTCTGCATCTCCTGATCTTAGTCTTTATTGTAGCATGATTGGATGCTTTGCATGACCTATCTGAATACTTTGGGGATGAGGCACCCTCTTTCCCTATGGGCTCTTTACAAAGTCAGAAGATATTTGCAACTCCACTGCATGAAATATGTTTGAAAAGCAAAACCTTAGATGAACAAAAATCCCCAACAGCAACAGTGAAACATTTAAACTATGTGCCATTTATCCCTGTTTCTCATTAAACATGTATGCCTTAGTAAGAAATTCAACACAAGATGATAATTAATGCTGGATTTGAAAATAAAATATTAATTTCCCTCAGTCATAATTCCCAAGGTGTTGCTTTAGGGCTATGGTCTCTTAAAGCCTAAACCCTACTGTAACAAGACTGTCTATAATCCCTTCAGACAGTCAATTGATATCCTATTGGGTTGCCAGCTCTTTAGCTGGGATAAAGTCCAAACAAGGTGGTCCTCGCAGAAAATGTGCTGTTTCCGCTCACTTTAAAGTGCCTCAAAGGCCCTAATAGTCTAGTTTTGGCTCTAAAAGTCCATTGTAATTTTTTTAAATACTTTTTTAAAGAAAGCCAATTCAATAAAATTGTTTATTTTTAAAATATATATATTTTCTTTTTCAAGAAAGTTTATAGGTATGGATGTTTTCTTTTCTATCTACAAGAGTGTTAGGAAGAGTTAGGAAGCCGCTCTGGATTACGTAGTACAGCAGTTAAGTAGTGCAATAGAAAAGGATTTCCATTGTACTTTATAGAACTTGAACAAAAAGACAGAACCTTTTACATTTTCACTATTATGACACATTGGCTGCAACATGTACAATACCAGTAAATACCTTTTCTAGAATAACCTGGAGAATGTATAGCTATGGCTTTTTCCAGGGATTGAAGGGGATAAATGATTTGCTCACTAATTTACTGCCAGTCAACATCACCAGCATTGTGTGATAATTGAGTTCAATAACAGAACTTAACAAATTTACAGGGAGGACACAAGAGCAGGAGCTGGAACCAGGACGGCATAACAGAAGAAACCAGCAATGAACAATGAAAACCAGGGAACTTATATATAGAGAAGATGTGATGAATTACATTCATCAGTGGAATGTTGAACAGCTGTGAGAGGAGAGTAGAGAGCAGGGGGACTGGGGGAAGAAGACTAATTTACACTGAACACATAGGGAGTTAAACTTAGACACTAACGGATCTATGGATAAAAAAGGGAAAAGACCTAACATTGACATAAGAGTAAATTAAACTATACAGAGAGCAGAACACGAGAACTAACAAACTAAACACAACACAATTACCTTATATGGTAAGATCCTAATGACCATAATGAAGAACAGGGAAATAACAGAATATGGCATGACCTAACTAACATAAATAAACTCAGAAATGATCAGAACACAAAAACAAAAGAAAACCAAAATTCAAACACCTGTGAATCATAACAATGGTATTTTCTTTTATCATCCAGAACGTCCATTAGGAACCTGGAGAATGTAGGAATATGAGATCACTTGTTCACTTCATAGTCCCATATTTTTTGTACTTTGTTTTCACTATTTTTCAACAAACAAAACGTTTTGTGGAACTTCGGTCCATAGCATCAAGTTGTAAATGATTAGTTTGTTTGTTATTGTTACAACAACCATTTGTATCCAAATCCAATTATTGCATGGCAATAAAAGGGATTAAGGAATAACCACGTGTGATAATATATATTCATAATTTGAAGTTTACATTGTGATCATGGGCATTAATTTAATTTGCATTAATTTAATTTGGAACTCTTAATGATTTTTATGACGCCACTCTTTTTCCAGAATGGAAAATTAGAAATTAACTTATCTTTAGTGCTTTAGTGATGAAGAGCAGTTTCCATTTGCGAAAATGAAAAGGATTTGTTTGACTTCACTGGATAGACCAATGCTCAGATCAATGAGAAAGGCTGAGGAACACAGAAAATTGGAAAAATCATACCAGGCATACCAGTGTCAGTTTCCACAGTTTCCATAGCATTTAGCTTGCCCATATTCAGGCTGTCATTCTGGACACATTTATGATCAGACAAGAAAAAGATTGATCGTACTTGGTATTTGGAACCCAAGAACATCTGGGTACTAAATACAAAGTATGATGCTGACAGCACAAAGTGGAAAGAATAATGAAGGAGGACTATCGACAGATTTTTTTCACTTCACCTTTATTTGACAGCTAAATAAAGTTGAAACTTGGACAAAACTGGGTCAATTCACATCAAAACTGGTTTTTAAATGGGTTAAGCAGGCAAATATTAAACATTTGGATTGGCCTTCCCAAAGCCTTAAACTTGTTAACAAAATTGGGACAAAAGGCAGGTTGGACAATTTGATTGAACTCTAGCAGTAGTGACAGGAAGAGTGATCAAATATCCATCCAGAATTATACAAGAAGCCTGTTTATTTATAGAAAAGCAAGTGGTTGAGGTGCAACTTGTTAATAGACATTTAACTTAACAAAGCGGGTGTTTGTGTATATTAGAGTCTATAAGGATAATTTTGAGCCTGTGTGGATTAGAGAAAATCTACAAAGGAGGCAAACGTGGGCACCTACCTGTTGTTTTTAAAATTCATTGCACTTACATGTTAAGTAATGTATGCAAACATTTGACCACAATGGTTTGTTATGTTATTTTAGAAACTACTGAACCATATTTGTTCTGGGGACTGCTTTGGAGCCTCTGGAGATCATTGTGCAAAGACAGATGTTTTGTAAAATTAATTATTAATCTCACTCAGACACTCAGTCATGAGACTGTTGTATGACAGTCTAATAAAGAGGATGCTCAGAGATTTTTGCGATTATTAATTATTAACTATTAATTATTAATTATTGAATTAATTAATAAATAATTATCACAAAAATCTCTTTAATAGACTGTCATACAACAGTCTCATGACTGAGTGTCTGACTGAGTGAGATGCCTCTAGCGGAGTGTTTCTGAGGCATCTTCAGAACTGTAATACTGACCAATACAGGAGATCCATCCTGCCCACAGCCATCAATATCTACATTAAAAAAATTCAAAAAATTTTTGGGGGAAAAATATGAGTTACAACAATATTTAATCCCTTTTGGGATTATCAAAGTATTTTCAAATTGAATTGAACACGTCTCTCACGTGGGCATCTAAAATATATATTACAGTTTTTTGGGCTTTGTTTTGTTTTGATCAGTATTTTGGAAGGTATAATTCTGTAACACCAACACTGCCTTAACCTTAAGGGCAAAAGCAGGAGTTAATGTGAGACTCTTGGGTTTTTAAGGTTTAAGAAGTGTGACAGAAGAAAGGAAAGGTCTGTAGAGGTCAGATATGTGCTGTGGAGTGAACCATAGAGGATAACAGCAGGAGAAATTGATAGGATGGAGGATGAAGTTGGAATGTAATGGAATTAGTCTGAAAAACAAAACCATCAGGGAAGGACAAATCGAAAACAGTCGACTGACAGAAAAAACAAATATTAGAAAAAAGCTGAGGGTAGACTCTGGTGAACAGAGAATGTTGGAGGAAAACTAAATGAAGCTAAGGATCAAAACAGACTAACAATGTTATACTCCATCTAAACCGTGCACTGTATTTTGCCCAGAAAATTCCAGTTAATTAAATTGAGTCAACCCAACGATAGGTTCGATAACGAAAGTTATCGAACCTATCCCTGCCCTGTGTGGAGAAAATACTAAACTATTTCTATCGGTTGGTGTAACTGAGATTTTGCATAAACAAAGGCAAAATGTATTATTTCTGAAACAACTGTTAGTCACTGGGCAATTCAAGAGTGGTTTCTTGTCTAATACAAAATAAGATACCCAACAAAAACTCAAGACGTTTTGTCCAAAGCACACATCTGGATGTACTTCTTGTACCAGAAGGACAACCATAGACAAACTGGCATACTTGCAACATATGCTAGTAGAAGAATAATAAGCCATCCCAAAACAATGTTTGACCAAGCTGGTGAACAGCATGAGTAGGAGGTGCCCGGCAATATTGTGTCATCTACACACTACTAAGGTCCCTATTTGTTAAATGGATACATTGTTAAATTGCCAATATATCTTGTTTCTTCAAAACTGCAATCATCAGATCCAACAAACAACACCAAACGAGAGTCAATAGTCCACACCATGAATCCAGATGTGTTTAATTATATTGGTCGTGCACCTTCCTTTGCATGATTTCATCTTGTTGCAAGTGTTGCACTGAGCCAGCTGGTCATTTCTTTTATTAAAGTTAAGCCAAATTGCCAAACAATGGACAATATGCCGGCTCATACTGTCCATTGTTCTGCTCACACTTCCTGCAGCTCCTTTTTGGTTAATGTTTAGTGGCTTCTTCTTCTGGTTGATGGACTAGGTATTGAACCTGGGTATTGAATAAAAAAAATATGAATGATTCAGGAAGAAAAGGAATGTTAGTCCTGGTTCCAATCGATTCTCTAGACTTGATGCCCAACACTACTCTCACCTCCCTAAAATGTGCCTGGAGTGGAGTGGCATTCATCATCCAGTTCCGCAGGGCACTGTTCACAATGAAGCAGTCATCAGTGGGGGATGTGGCCAAAGATGTCCCCTGCTATGCCTTTTTGTGACTCTTCCAGTCTCTCTGTATCTCTATTGCAACCTGTTGAAGACAATGTGACACGGCTTAGTGACCACTTCCGCCTGAGAACATCCTCTTTGAAGCCTCACAATGGCGAAGTACTTTTGATCAATTGTGTAAGGATTAAGATAACTGATTAATGAATATTTATTAAAATTATAAATAAAAATCATCATTCAGAAAAATCATTTTTTTACCAAAAATCATTGCTTCCGAATAGAAATCAGAGATGTCCTCTGGTGTTGTGATTATGGGCTCAAAGCACTTAATAATTACAATTAGTTCATTATCATTAATAATTGATAATTATGAACCAAAACCACACTGTGTCACTGTTTAATCAGCTGCTCCACCGATTGGTGGAGGAACTTTTACCTTATTTTGACAGATAAATTACTCTTGCACGAAATAAACACAAATGTTTCTGGTTATATATGTCAACATTGACCAGAGTAGCAATATAATTACTACTCTGGTCCAAAAATCTTCCCCTAACTAAACATGCACTATTCTACAGAAGAGAGTAAAAGGACTATCTAAAAATAATAATAAAAGAAAATATATGAGCATGAGTGTCTATGAAGATCAAACCAGCAGTTTTATGGACAAAATGTGCAATTTGGGTTAGCTTGGAAAGTAGAGCAGAACCACTGTACAGGGCAGCCTTTTTGATGCGCTGATGCTGTGATCATCTGGTGGAGCAACGCCCTTGGCCACTAACAGCTGATTGCCCCAAATCTTGAACAAAAGGTCATAAAACTCTGAGGCGGCAACTTGGCGGAAAAACTCCAGTAATAAAACTAGGACAAAGGAGTGGTCAGGCCACTAGGCCCTAACCGCAACTGCTTTGAATGGAAAACTTTTAAAAGTCTGACTTCTAATTCCTGGCTGATTTGGGATCAGCCGAACAAAAACATGAACATGCACCTTGCTGATCGCATCCACGCTCTGCGATTCAGCACACTTGCACAACAAATCAAAAACAGGGCAACATAAAACACTTCAATCAGTATTGCATGCAACAAGTTGATACCTTGGATTAACTACTGGTGATCACCTAACCACCTAACCTTAACTATGCCTCACCCTGCCCAGATCCCTAAATACGCCTATCCAATTTAATATAAAAAGAACAAAATTACTTAGACGTTGATTTCTTCTCTTCACCAGCTTGAGGATGGGTCGTAGGTCTGAAGAAAATGGGGGGACACTAGAGTGTCACGCATCCGTGATCAACTCAAAAACAGTAAAATTCTCATCCGTCCAAAACGGGAAAAATATTAAAACTCATCTCCTTGTAAACAAACCTCTGTGGGTTTTCAACTGTGCCGGAGTGTCAGCGGGGTCTTCGATCAGTTATGAATCTTCTGACCTTCTTGTATCAGACAGAATTCCAGCTTTCAAGCTCTTTCGGGAATGGCCGTTTGGAGGAAAAGTTCACCTGCTTCGTCCAGTGAGACATGCTGGAAATGGCAACAAAAGTTTGGGTTTTATAATTCCGGGTGACGTCAGAGCTGCGATGCCTGTTGAGCTGCGAATGTCGAACCGCGCAGCCTAGTCGGTCTGTCCGACCAAAATGGATGACCACAACAATTGCTAGGTTTTTTCCATCAGGCTCCTTTTCAGAGAGCAGAAAGTTGTGCAAAAAGGTCAAGTTTTTCCACACTGGGTGCAGGGCTGGTTGTGTAGGGGGTTAAGTGTGCGACTCATTTCCAGAGGCTATAGGTTTCGAGTCCCAAGTTCAAGTCCTGGCCCCAGCAACATTTGCTGCATGTCTTCCCCTCTCTCTCCGCCCCCATTTCCTGTCTATCCACTGTCAAAAAATCTAAAAATAAAGGCAACTAGTGGCGCAAAAAAAAAAAAGAATAAAAAATTTTAGTTTTTCCACACCAAACAATTGCAGCCATGGAAGTGATTGTAACATGTATGTGACCCAATACCTTTGGCAATATTGTATATTTTACAGACAAGAACGGGCCAAACTTCTAGTCTCTATATATGCTAAAACAAAAGTGGGAAAAACTTGGAAAACCAGTTTCCTTTGCTGTTCCGTCTCTTCTGCATGTAGATGTTTGTCTGACAATTGACCTCTGGATGCTATGGTTTTGGGGTGATGGCTCTTTTATATATTTCACAACTTTGTGGCAATCAAGCAGCTATAACTTCACAGCTATGAATTCCATCTGTGTAGCAAATAACCACTGTAAGCAAAGGTTCTACGCCTGTATGACTCTGTGTCTGACTTTTTGCTGCTTCTGGTAGTGGTGGGAAGAAAACATCTCATCTTTTTCTCCTCGTACATGAGAACAGAGAGCTGCCAAAATAGATGGAATTTCAAAGGAAGACACTGAAAATATTCAGTAGCTTCTGTCAGGTGCATGGTGGTGAGTGTCTTGGGGGGCTGTGCACAGCTTGTTCTTCAGGACTACTTCCAAACAATCTGAACAATGTATCTTAATTATTATGTGCTTCTCTGTAGCATCACTTCCACCAAACGTTATTCTCAAAATGAAGCCAAACAGACTCAAACATAAAAAAAACATTTTAAGGCAGCAGGATGAATTGTATCCAAAACAAAACATTTCATCACAAATCCAATTTCTGAAGGATTGTAGTAGCTCTACAGCACTGATACATAATTTACAAGTGACGTGTACTGTGCAT
The DNA here is from genome assembly GCA_036173005.1 of Crenichthys baileyi. NCBI lineage: Eukaryota > Metazoa > Chordata > Actinopteri > Cyprinodontiformes > Goodeidae > Crenichthys > Crenichthys baileyi. The sequence continues at coordinate 556,617 of JAHHUM010000901.1, forward strand.
CTCCATCTTCCCTTTTTGTCCCTGCAGATATGGGAGCAGAGCTTTAATTACACAGAGCCTGTTGGCTGACTCGAGTGCTACCCTGACAGCTGCTCTCTGCCCTCCAAGCCACAAATCTTGCATCGCTGCTTCCGTCAGATGAGTCAAGTCTTCCATGTATTATTTTGGCCCTTTCGTTCCTTGTAATATTTGATTTTTTTTACATTTCAGAGGAATTGCTGGGGTACTGTGAAAACAAGTGAATCTTATGTTGGTTGGTTTGATACCATCATGCAGGCATAAATTACAGACGCCAAAGAAGTTTGAACCATTTATTGATCCTATAAATGAATTAATTATTCTTTCAGGACCACAGAAGAAATCCAGGACGACACTAAGGAGAAGACTTAAGTTGTAAGTACTAGAAGCATAGAGGCAATTTGGCTTAATGTTGGAGAGATGGTGGTGTTCAAAGAGGGAAAGGTGAGTATACCCACAGAGGCTGAGATTGGCAGGTGGTGGTGAGTGCTGCTTGTTATTAGTGATTTCCTTGTTCTGTCTTCCAGAAAGAGACGTAAGAAGCAGTGGAGCACCGGAGGGTGGACAGGCAGATGAATTAGGGTGGATGGTTGTCAAGGGGTTCTGATATCATGAACTAGGGGAGCAGTTAGAGGAGCAGTGAGGAGATTCACAGAGGGAGTCCTCAGGTGAATACTCCAATGAACTCTGAGAGCGAGGAGACAGAGCACAGGCATCCAGAAACAGACTTGAACTGGAAAACTGCTGGTCACACCCTGCAATCAGAGGAGGAGGAGACACACACCAAGCTGCAGACAGCCCTGTGGATATGACATTGAGGGGGTATTTCATTTTACATTTCATTTCCACTTAAATAGTTTCTTTAAAGGATATTGTTTTCATGTTTTGATTGTGTTTTCATTTTGATAAAATACCTTAGATACTGGGCTGCACGGTGGCGCAGTTGGTAGCACTGTTGCCTTGCAGCAAGAAGGTCCTGGGTTCGATTCCTGTCCGGGGGTCTATCTTCTTGCACATTCTCCCCGTGCATGCGTGGGTTCTCACCGGGTTATCCGGCTTCCTCCCACAGTCCAAAGATATGCCTGTTAGGTTAATTGGTCTCTCTAAATTGCCCTTAGGTGTGTGAATGAGTGTGTGCTTGGTTGTTTGTGTGTTGCCCTGCGATGGACTGGCGACCTGACCAGGTACACCCTGTCACCGGCTTCCCCGCGACCCACTATGGAATAAGTGGTAGAAAAGGACTGACTGACCTTCAGATACTATAATATTGTGAAATAGAAAATGAATAATGAGGTTATGATGTTGATTTATAGTTTTAATTACCTTGCCTACATTTTTATGACTCACAAGTCCCCATTGTGTCTCTATTCTATTTTCCAACTGTGTGTATTTTATTTTTTATTTAATTCCTTTTCAAAAGCAAGCATAGACATCAAATGCTACTTATTTCTCTGTAGGACATCTTTCCACATCCACAATCACATTGAATAAGCTTAAGTTATAGGCCTAATTACATGATCCCTAAGAGATATCTTATCTTGCCATATGCTCTTAATTGAAAAGAGCTTTCAATAAATTTCCTCATTTACACACATAACAGAAGAAGACCAACTGGGAATGCACCAGTCTGCCTGCCTTAGGATAGTGACAGCATTCCTTATAAACTGAACATAAACAGTCAGGTCGATGAAAACATGCGTGACTGTCTCAGGGCCAAAAGGTGGCATGCTGAGACTTTTCATTTAATGGAAGACATCACTGGCACCCGTGTCTTTGGCGGATGCCTGAAGAACAAACAAACACCACCAGCTGATCCAGCTGCAAGCTGTTTATGGTTATGCAGCAGAAAGTAGGGCATCGAGACCTCCCTCCTCTGTCTGAGATTAAAGTAACAACAAATCCCTGCCACTTGTTCAAAACTTTGATGTGGGAAGCAGAATGATACATGGTGGTGTCACCTGTACTGCCATTTTGAGATAAATACAAATCATATTTAGTGAAAGAGTTAAATATTTAAAATAAATTTCTTTGTGTTAAGCCCCTTTTTCTTTATTGCCCCTAAATAACATCAAGTGCAGCCAATTCCCTTTAGACGTCACTCACCTTGTAGAGAGATTCTAAGCAGGGTTAAGTTAGAAAACAATATCTCAAGCTTCGGTTTTCTTTTGGAGCACCTTTCAATCCATCACCATGGAAAGACTATGGCACAGATGCAAACTGACATAGACATGGCTGCCCAGCTAAGCTGACAGGCTGGTTAATGGGAGTATTTGAGTAGCAGCGCAGAGGTCTGTGGTAACACTGGAGGTGCTGCAGAGATCTGCAGCTCAGGTGGTATAATCTGACAGGACATCTGTTTTTGGAGCACTCCACAAATCTGGCCTTTCAGGAAAAGTGGACAGATGAAAGCGTCGTCGTCGTCTTCCATTTATCCGGGACCGGGTCGCGGGGGCAGCAGACTAAGCAGAGACACCCAGACGTCCCTCTCCCCAGACACCTCCTCCAGCTCCTCAGGGGGGAGCCCAAGGCGTTCCCAGGCCAGCCGAGAGACATAGTCCCTCCAGCGTGTCCTGGGCCGTCCCCTGGGCCTCCTCCCGGTGGAAGGCGTCCAGGAGGCCAGATGCCCGAGCCACCTCAACTGGCTCCTCTCGATGTTGAGGAGCAGCGGCTCTACTCCGAGCCCCTCCCAGTTGGCCGAGCTCCTCACCCTATCTCTAAGGGAGTGTCCGGCCACCCTACGGAGGAAGCTCATTTCAGCCGCTTGTATCAGGGATCTCGTTCTTTCGGTCATGACCCAAAGTTCATGGCCATAGGTGAGGGTAGGAACGTTTTTAAATCGAGAGCTTCGCTTTTTTAGCTCAGCTCTCTCTTCACCACAACTGACCGGCACAGTCCCCCCATTACTGCAGCAGCCGCACCGATCCGTCTGTCGATCTCTCGCTCCATTCTTCCCTCACTCTTGAACAAGACCCCGAGATACTTGAACTCCTCCACTTGAGCCAGGAACTCTCCTCCAACCTGAAGAGGACAAGCCACCCTTTTCCGGTCGAGTACCATGGCCTCTGACTTAGAGGAGGTGATCTTCATCCCAGCCGCTTCACACTCGGCTGCGAACCGCCCCAGCGAATGCTGTAGGTCTTGGCTAGAGGGGGCCAGCAAGACCACGTCATCTGCAAAAAGAAGAGACGAAATCCACTGGTCCCCAAACCAGACCCGCTCCGGCCCTTGGCTGCATCTACAAATCCTGTCCATAAAAGTTATGAACAGGACCGGTGACAAAGGGCAGCCCTGCCGGAGTCCAACATGCACCGGGAACAGGTCCGAATTAGTGCCGGCAATGCGGACCAAACTCCTGCTCCGCTCGTACAGGGACCGGATGGCCCCTAATAAAGGGCCCCCGATTCCATACTCCTGGAGCACCCACCACAGGGCATCACGAGGGACACAGTCGAATGCTTTCTCCAGGTCCACAAAACACATGTGGACCGGTTGGGCAAACTCCCATGAACCCTCGAGTACCCGGTAGAGGGTATAGAGCTGGTCCAGTGTTCCACGGCCGGGACGAAAACCACACTGCTCCTCCTGAAGCCGAGGTTCGACTATCGGCCGGACTCTCCTCTCCAATACCCTGGCATAGGCCTTACCAGGGAGGCTGAGGAGTGTGATCCCCCTGTAGTTGGAACACAAAAACCATAAGAAGACCCATTTAAAATTTCTCTGAAAGCCCTGTAGGAAACACAGCAAAGGTGCTCTAATGAAGATGAGACCAAAATCGAGCCATTTGGCCCACATGCAAAATGCTATGTGTGGCATATAACTAACAGTGCACGTCGCCCTCAAAATGGTAAAATGGTAAATGGCCTGCATTTGTAGAGTGCTTTATCAAGTCCAATGACTTCAAAGCACTTTACACTACAATTAGTAATCCACCCATTCATACACACATTCTCACAATGATAGTTGAAAGAAAGGAAAGGTTTTTCTGCAACAGAAACTGGAAACTTGGTCAGAGTTGATGGGAAGAAGGATAGAGCTAATACAAGATAATCCTGGAAGAAAGCCTGTTAGAGGCTGCGAAAGGCTTGAGACTGGGGCCAAAGTTATCCTTCCAGCAGAAAAACACCCCTAATAAAAGATATAAGTAAGACTGGCCTAGTCCAATTCAAAATTTGAATCTTAGCGAGAATGTGTGGAGAGACTTGAAAATTGCAGGTCATCGATTGCCTCCATCTAACTGAGGTTTTGCAAAGAAAAGTTCAAGAGCAGCACCACCCACTCATGCAATTATCTTGTTTATTATATTCAAAACTATAATGTCCATTTTGTTACCTATGACCTGTGATTTGTTTTTGCTTTGCCTCTTTATATTTTACACCCTCCCATTTCTTATGGGCATCTCCGCACATCCTGGATCTTGTATCAGGTCTGATGTTGTTTACCTTGACCTCTAGTGCCCTTTCTAATGCCTGTGCTTATGCTGCTATAATTATTGCCTATGTATGTCCTTTAGTTCAGCCTTTTCTTGCCATTGGAAGAACTACTCTGTATCGGGTTCTTCCTTAATCTGTTGACAGTACATTACATGCTGGCATTATCATTTCATGATAGGTTACTGAGATATTTACATAGTATATCATTTTCAGGCTTATCTTCTAGATCAGTGGTGTCCAAATTCAGTCCTCAAGGTCCAGTGTCCTGCATGTTTCAGATGTCTCCCTGGTTCAACACACCTGCATCAAATGAAGTCATTACTGTGTTCCTGCAGAACTTGATGATTTGCTGAGGAGGTTATTCAGCCATTTATATCAACTCTGTTGGAGCACATCTAAAACAAACAGGGCCCCAGCCCTGGAGGCACATTGGTTCTAGATGTATTTCATGATCTTTGCTTTCGTCCTGGAGGGAGGTTTTGAGACTTACTACTCTTTGGCCTTTTTCATTCCACTAAGTGTCAAGGTGCTGGATCAGCAGCTTCTTTCTCCTTTTAGTTGTTTTTTAGGGGCTAACTTACTCTGTCTGTTTGTGGTTGTTGCTGACATTCTTACAGCCTCATTATAATTACCTTTTGTAATGGTGATCCCAAGATATTTGTCCTGAGAATCTGTAATGTCACCGTCAGCTGTGATCAAATTGCCTCTATACAATTTAGCCAAACCTATCTGAGACACCTACTCCAAAGGTTCTCCAAAGCATAATAGTTTGCTAAACAACATAAAATAAGAATATATTCTTCACATTACTTTTGTGCCCCCCGCCCCATATGGTAGGAGTGTTTTTGAGCTTCCAAGTGGGTTGTAGTTAAGGAGCAAAGTAGTGGTGTTCTTCTGAGCAGCTTTATATGGATCATAGTACATACACTGCACCTTTTCTCTGTTACTCATAATAAAAGAAATTGAAATGGGTCAGTACAAGATTTTCTGCAAAACGTTGCATCCATAGTGCCATGAAAAAGTGTTTCTCCATACAGATTTATTTTGTTTTTACTTTTTTGTCATACTTAGATGTGTTCAGATCATTAAACAAATGTTGATTTCTCTTATTAAGTGAGCAAGGTTCTTTAAACAAAACTGACCCTGGCCATGGATTTCGAAAAGACTTAAAGTTGGACGGTTCAAATGCAATTTTAAAGACCCCAAAACATTAGATTCATGTCCGTGGTGAGTGTATGTAAAGTTGTCACCAGCGCTGTATTGGTAATGTAATGGTTCTGACATTAAACAGGCATGGTTTTTTTTCTATGTGAATTATCTGAATTCTATAAAAAGCATCTAAAAGGCTATTTAAATGTATTTCTTACATTTCAAAGCGTGTTAACATGGTTCTGAATTCAAAGCAGTGTCAGATTTTCCAAGTTAAATTCCTGTCACTTTTTCTGACAGCTTCCCTAATGGGAATCGCACCTCTAATATAGGAACAGATGAGGTTTGGTTTCATTTCTCAAGTCTCAAGTTGTGTGCTCATGTGTTAATAAATAATTTAGGACATCTTCAAAGTTGCTGCTGAATTTCCATTTATTACACTCTTTGCTCCTTGAAACTGTATTTCACCATGACACTTTTTCTTGATTTTAAAGCCCCAGACAGACAGTTGTACCCATGACAGAGACCAGCAGTGATTCAGCCATACCTTTGTGTTCACTAGTAAACACATGAGATGATAGAGTGCAGCCTTCCAACCAATCCAGCACAAACCAACATTTGACTGGCAGGTGCGGATCAGCATCATACCCACTGTCAGTCTTTTATTAAACTATTTGCACGTCCTTCAGGGTTTCTCGATGCAACTTCTGATACGTCTGTCCTCTGAGCTGTGGTAGGATGCATGTCAATATCTGAATCTGGATCCCTGAAAAGGGACTATTACCAAGCCTTGCAAAAGCCTTCATGTTCCTTGAACTATCTCACTTTTTTATTACAATCACAAACGTTTATCAATTTTATAAATGTATTTTTATTTCACATTGTAGACCAGTTAAAAAGTAGTGCATAATTGTAAAGTGGAAGGAGAGTTATACATGGTTTTCAAATTATAGGACACAAAAAGCTGAAGTGTTGTCTGCATTTGTATTCAGCGTCCCATAAGTCGATAGTTTATAGAACCACCTTGCTTAACATTATGGTGCCACCACATTTCACCATGGAAAGGTTATTTTTCAGGGTGATGTTTTCCACCGCACATACTGTTTTGCATAGTGGCCAGTTAGTTCAATTCTGAACTCGGAGAACCTTTGCACCTTCTTCCACAGGGCCGTTCCCTGTATGGCTTATGGCAAACTGCGAACAAGACTTCTGATGGCTTTCTCTCAAAGACTTTCTTCTTACCTCTTGCCTCAGCTCCTTTAGAGTAACCATGGGCCTCTTGGTTGCTTTTCTGATTAATGCTGTCATTGCCCAGCCAGTTTGCAGTTTTCTCTTTTCATTATCAGCTGATGGACTGAACAGAGCTCTGTGAGGTGTTTGAAGCATTGGATCCTGTTTCATAATCTAATCGTGCTTTAGTCCTCTCCACAGCTTTCTCCCTGACCTGCTGATGTGTTCCTTGATCTTCATGATCCTGTTTGTTCACTAATGCTCTCTAACATAGACCTTTCTTTTGGATGATGCCAACATTTGAAAAGGAACAAAGAAACTGTGCCCATCCCATATCTTTGAAATGAGAGCTAGTATCTTCAGTTTGTGGCAGAGGATGATTTGTGCGCTCAGACAAAATTTAAAAGCATAGCACAGTGAGGAAAAATGTAGCAGCAATATTTAAACATAATTCAATGAGATATGATTGAAGATAAAAGTTTCTGGAAAATAGGTAGCCGCAGCTGGTGGAACATTGTGTTCAAGTGCAATGTAAGGCCAGCAGCTTTTCTTATTTTACTGATAATCTGTTCCTTTCAATCACAGCTACAGAGAGTCAGGGCAGCCTTCAGCTTTAAAGGTTTAGTAAAATAATCCCAAACATCCTGCATAATATAACCTTCTTCTTCTTAGATGAGCATTAGCTTTTTTTTTTTGATGCAAGAATAAGAAAGGGGTGATTTTTTTGGACTGCACATAGAGGATTCAATTAATAAAATTGGCTTTTAAAGGCATCCCTTGATATTTGTTTATTCTGAGAGCCAAAGTTATGACTAGAGTTCTGCCTTCTCATTTTTTACATTATTTATCATAACTAATAGCTCTCAAAACCAAAAATACACTTAGCCATGGTCTGTCTTTGAATCAAACTGTTTATAATCTACCTTGCAGCAACAAAAGCACGGTTGGTAATTCTTTACTTTTAGAAAAATTATGAATCTGAGCTGAAGCTAGTGAATAAGGGACCCAGAAGTGACACAGCATGAAGGTTTAAAAAGTTTATTGAAAACAGTGATAGTGAACCAACTAAGTAAAGCCAGTTGAGCAGGACCAGAGACTTCCAGCAGACTTTTCCACAGCAGAAATACAAACAAATTAGGGCCAATGTAATATGGGGAATCTCAATAAACACTATAATAGTACAATGGTTACCTTTAGGAGGCAGAGAGGCAGGAAGGTCCACAAAACTGGCCGCAGGAGTGCTCAACTTGTCACATAGATGATCCAGAAAATATCCAGGTAAAGTCCAATATCTGAAATTCCAAAGATCAGGTTGGGTAAACAGTTTGAAGTCCAGAAAAGGCAGGGCAGAAAAAGGAACTAGAAATCCAAGGAGGACAGGCAAGGGCAGAGTCAGAAGACAGAGAATTGGTCAATTTCATGGGCAAAATGTCTCAGAAAATGTAGGCTGGAAGGCAAGAGGCAGAGGAGAACAAGGGACTTAAATAGAGGCAGCCACAGGTGCAGGTAATTAGCAGAATGAGATGGGAGAATGATGCATTCGTGGCAGGGTGACAATATACAGAGCAGGATCAAACTGTGACAGTAAAACTCATCCATCCGTCTGTCCATCCATCATTCCATCTGTTGTTTACTTAGCATCTAACTTGGTCTTCCACTTATCTTAGACCAGCAGCAAGGGTGTCAGACAAGGACCCAGAAGGGGTGCTGTCAAACCCATTCTTGGCGATCCTAAGGCGTTCCCAAGCCAGAACCAGTATATCCAGCGAGTTTAAGAGCTGTTTCTCCTTTGTGCAGGACGTGTCCCGAAAACCTCCAAAGGGGAAATCTTGGAAGCATCCTGAGTTCCTCATCTCTGGTGTTCAAGTCCAGCCACCCTATAAGGGATGCTCACTTCCATTGCTTGCGTCTGAGATTTTGTTCTTTCGGTTATGATCTATATCTCATAACCATAGGTTGAGGTAAGAAGTCAGACTGACCAGTAAATCGAGAGCTTTGCTTTTTTGGCTCAGTGGATCAGTCCCGGCATTATGGCAGACAAGGCCCCAATCTGTCAGTTCATCACCTGCTCCATCCAACCATCTCTCTATATAGCAAAAGAGATCTGGCCTAGTTCTGGCCTATACAATGCAGTTACACTCGGCCAAACCAAAGAATGATGGCCCTTTGGTGGCCCAGATCAGGTTTTCCATTTATGGCCCACACATGGGCCACCACAACGGCAGCTTAAAACATGGCCCTGTACCAGCCCAGAATAGTTTCAGTACTGGCACCAAATGCCAACGTAATATACAGTAGCTCTGAAATGTTTTATTATATCTTTTCATGGGACAACACTAAAGATTTGACACTTTGACGAAGTAATGTACTCAGTGTGCAGCTTGTGTAACAGTGTGCATTTGCTGTCCCCTTCAAAAAAATTAACACACAGCCATGTCAACAAAAGTGAGTTTACATTTCTCAGCTGACTTCTCCTTTCTCTAAACAAAACGAAAAGGTTTGGGAAAAACTCACTATTCTCAGCCACACGACTGACCATTGGACATAGTCATGGGTTGTGTCACTAACAAGCATTGTCCCTAACCAGTTCTTGGATGAATCTTAGAACAGTTTAAGTATTTGAAGACCTGCATGTACAAACATAGAGAAAACAATAAAGACCAACAAAATGCTTAAGGAGAGAAAAATTGTGTAGGTATGCAGATACACTGGTTGGTTTGAAACCCAAATCTCGTTCACTTACTAAAGGTTTATTGATGTTAAATGACATCCTTACACCGTTGTCCAGGAGACCATTCAGCTGAAGGTTGTTTTTTCCTGATCTGGAGATCAGGGAACCCTCTTACAGTGTGATGCATGAATCAGGTAACACGCTCTGCCACCTTGACAGCGGTGTGTGTGACCAGTAGAATTATATGGTCCTCTCCGGCGTCTGAACTTCCAGTGTTTCCTCCTCTGCTGGTCCATTAACCGTGTTGTAGTTGGTGTAGTATATCTGCATCCTGCTAATGACAGACATTATGCACCAAGAGAAGCTTGATATAGGGTTGCAGACAAACTTCTACAGTACTGGTTTAGAATAAATGAGATTAGTTTTAACTGGTCTTGATTTTTTATATGTTTATCAAACTTATGTAGTGGGTTAAAACTTGTCCCCACAAACCTAAATTCAGTAACCTGTAGCATTTAGTACAAAACCTGTGTTGAAAATAAACCAAAATAAAAGCTTCTGGACCGAAATCTGAATGAGACGCTGTGCTTAAAACCCTCCCGTGTGGCTCTTCTTTGCAACTTTGCAAAGAAGAGTGGGAAAAAATCTCTTGTTCAGTGATGTAAAAGACTTTTCCAGTTATTTCAAATGCTGGGACCAATTACCTTTTAAAATGACTACAGCTTGCAAGCTTCTTTTTGTATTTACACAGGATATTTTTGTCTGAATTAAAATTAGTTTGATCTGAAACATAAAAAAACTAAAACTAAATAAACAGGTAAGGGCGCAAATCCCTTTTCACATTATTGTGTCTATTTAGTCCCCAGGTTAAACCATACTATTTGAGTAAAAGCTTGAAATTGGCAGTAATAGTTGGCCAGATGTCTCCAGGAAGTATTAGGTAAGTAAATGTCAACAGCGTGAAAGCTGTTTTCTGCAATTACGTGCTAAAAGGTCTCCACTTTTAGCTTGCTATTTTATCAGCTATACAAATTCAGAGTACTGCGAGAAACTATCCTCTCACACCAGAGAAAGTGAACTCTAAAAAAAGTGAATGTACAGCAAAGAAGAAGTTGTGTGCTTCAGGTTCTAGGCTTTTCTTGACCTATTATTGATCCGCGTAAGCCTCCTGTCTTAATCACCTAATCATTAACAAATAGAATAAAGTAGAATAGAATAGAAATATCCTTTATTGTCCCACAGTGGGGAATTGCCGGTGTAGCAGCAAAGAAAAACGCAAACGGAAACCTGCAGGGACACACAATGGTAAAAACTACAAAACAAAAAATAAAGACTGTACAGTGAGTGAAAAATTTACAACATGAGAAAAATGTATTCAATTCTATTCTGTTTATTTATATAGCACCAATTCACAACACTTGCCATTTCAAGGCACTTTACAAAGTCAATTTAATCGATTTCTATAGATTTCTAGTCAGGTACATACATTCCAATTGACCCTAATTATCAAAGAGAGCAGTCAGATTCAGTTATTTATTCAAATTGGGTAAAATCTTTTCTATCTAAGGAAACCAAGCAGATTGCTTCGACTCAGTGACTTGCAGCATTCACTCCTCCTGGATGAGCATGTAGCGACAGTGGACAGGAAAACTCTCTTTTAACAGAAAGAAACCTCCAACAGAAGCAGGCTCAGTGTGAGCAGCCATCTGCCATGACCAGATAAACTCTGATCCAGTTTTCAAGTCTAGAGTATAAAAGAGAGCATGTAGAGTTAGTCACAGTAAAACATCAGCCAATAGCTATGTCCAGGAGAAAGACAGGGCGAAGTCTATCATCTGCTGATGAGAGCATTAAGATGTTGGTAGCAGTTGCTGAGCCAATGCCCCTTCCCCAGGAAGGTGCTACAGCTAAACACAGAGCCAGGCCTGGTGTAGCTTCTAGAAAGAGAAAAAACACAGAGAGAACATTAAGTAAAAACCTGAAATAACAGCAAATTATGCAAAAGTGGAGAGTAGTATGAGAATGTAGCAGAGAGAGGGAAAGTGGTCATTATATCCTACGGCAGCCTAAACCTAAAGCAACATAATGACAGAGATAGCTCACAATAACCTAAGGCACTCTTTTTGTTTGTTTGTTTGTTTGTTTCAAACTTATTCACATTCATACACCATGAAACACATTTACATGACCATTTGTTTGAAAAAGATATCAATATAAAAAAAACACAATTCAAAACACTTTTTCTTTCACAAGAAGAAACATAAGATACCCGGACACAATTTCTATCAATCAAAACAATAATGAACAAAATTTATGTTTATCTAAATAACATAATTAATTTTAAATAGAGAAAGCAAAACTAAAGAAACAAAAGACTAATTTATATTTTTAAACATTTCCTTTACCGCCCCAGTTTAAACTGCTCTTCTCCTTCCTTTATGTATTTAGAATTTGTAGTTATTGTTAGGATATTATTTTTGTAGGTGTTTCCCCACACTTCTGCACAGTAATTTAAATAAGGTAATAGTAATGTACAATACAATGCATAAAGAGATTTCTGATTAAGGATACATTTAGTTTTCCACAGAATGGCCAGGCTCCAAATCAACTTCCCCCCGATCATATGACGTTTGGTTTCCAGCAGATTTTGTGGTCTAACATCACACCAAGAAATGTAACTTTAATTATCCTTTCAATATTTACATTATTAATACATATATTTACTTCTATATTTTCCTTATTAACGATAATTTATTTCTATCAAACCACTTTTTTATTTTATGCATTTCCTTAGTGATCACCTCCAGAACCTGCTGCAAATTCATGCCAGAACAAAAACTCTCCTGATTTATGAATGGGAACAACTTTAGCTATTTTCATTTTATTTGGAAAACGCCATTTTGAAAGGACAGGTTACAGATGTACATTAAATGTTTTACGATACCATCAATAACTCTCTTTACCGTTTTCATATCTGTATCATTCCAATCTGTAGTGCATTTACTCTTAAAACCTTTTATAATATCATAAATCTCTCTCTCTTCCAATGCTTTAGAATAATGAAGCTCTTGTTCCTTTCAACATAATCTAATGTATCTATTTCTGTTTCCCTAACCTTTATTGCCTCTGCTAGTTTTGGTCTTATATTTACAAAGAATTCATTCATATATTTAATACAGTTTTGTCATAGTTGAGGGTTTTTGTGAACCAAAATTCAGAGACAGGTGAGGAGACGACATGGCAAGCAGAACGATGATTTATTTAAATCTAAACTTTGGCAGAACAGAAGGCAGGCAGGCAGGCAGGCAGGTTGTAACAGGGAGTCTTGCAGGAGTCCAGGTCTGCCAGAGTACAAAAATACAAATGACGCAGTAGACGAAGGGAAGGTGACGCAAGCAAACCAGCGAGGAACAAGGAAAACAGACCAACTAATATACAGAGGGAAATCAATGAGGAACAAAAGACAGTAATCAACAGAACTAGGGACAGGTGTGACATGGGAAGCAGGGAAGCTGAAGGACAGGTGAAACTAATACAAAACTAAACCATGGGAGAAGGGACTAATTAACAAACTCAGAGAAAAAGATCTTAAGAAAACTATAACAACCTAAGATGTAAGAACCTAGCAAATAAGAATTAACAAAAGAAACCATAAAGGAAACCCTAACTGCAAAAGTAAACAAACCCAAACAAACACTCCCTGAAACTAACTGGGAAGGGAGCAGAGAAAGTGAAGACTGGAAGAAATGTAAACAATAAGTGGAACAAAGTATAGTGGCAAATAATAACTACAAGCTAACCTATAGAAAGAACTGAAACAATAAAAACTAACACGGTGGACTAAACTAAGGATAAGGCTGGGAAGAACTACAAACATAAAGGGAGACGAACACTGAGTAGATAACTGAAGGGGAAACTAATGACAAGAGGAGTAACAGGGAAAAGAAACTAATAAACTAGAAGAGTGCAGCAATAACAAATAACCTAACCACAAACAAACACAGAGACACTAACCAGGAACTAAACTAGAAAACCCAATGAAGCAAGAGAACTGTAATAATAATAATAATAATAATAATATAAGGAGAAAACCATTCTAAGTAATAAATACATGAGAAAGCAACCACCAAGGGAACTATGGGCGAGGGAAGAAACAACTAGAAACACTAGGAGGCAGGAGAGAGAACAAAACTATCAGGAAACAGAAGGAAATAAACAAACATGACTACAAAACCAAAGAAATAGAAACATCTAGCTGAAAAGTAAACAAACACAAAACCACAACAAAGTCCAAAATGGCAGATCCTAACAGGTTTTCTTTCTCTATAAAATATGAGGATAGTTATTATTCCTCATTTGATTACACCGTTTAATGTATTTCAGTTACTTTTTGTTAACTTTTCTATGAAGTATTTTATTTTACAAGTTCTCATTATATTTGTCAGCTTATTTTTATACTTTTTATATTTTGTGTCTGTTTCTATGGTTCTCTTTTTTATGAATTCATAATAAAGTGTGTTCTTTTTTTTTTATAGGCATTTTGTAGTCCTTTTGTCATCCGCGGTTTTCCTGTGTAAATTTGTTTCCTGTTATCTTTTTCTTTTACTACTGGGCAGTTTTTATCAAATAGTCTTTTAAATATCCTCAAGAATGTTTCATATGCTTTATTCACATCATTGTCTTCATATAATAAATTCCAATTTTGCTGTAAAAGTTTATTTTTGAAGATATCTAATGTCTTTTCTGTTCCAATTCTTCTACACATAATCTATGTTATTCATCTATGTTATCTTTATAACTTTAAACAGAAAAACACTTAAACCGCATAAACTAACCCTAACTGAATTTCTTTGCTTTTTGGAATCTAAAATGCTGGTAATGCCCGTTGCGAACTAAATTAAATAAATACTCCGTCTCCTGGTGAATCCGTACACACCGCGCCATCATCCTCCTACTTCTTCCTGTCATCTTCTTCATCTTTTTTGCCAGTAGTACCATCCGGTTGTTCATTACGTGACTCGTGTGATGCGAAAAGTGTTTCCAGTGCAGGTTTGTGAAATACACCAATTTTGATACGGCGCAAAAACTTTTTATCGAAAAATGGGAGTTTTTATTAAATTGCCGTGTTTCGATTAAGCATTATTTTTTTAATAATTACAGTTTGCGCAATTTGATTGTCAATGGAAATGAGGCTATTGATTAACAGCCAGTTTTTATTAGGTTTTCATAATATTATTGAATATATGAAGTGTGTGAAGTGTGAAGTCACTCCAGTTGGATGCATCATCAGGGGGAAAAAAATCAATACTATACATAAGATCAATAATACTATACTTTTATAATGATTTGGATTTAACAAATCAATATTAAAGTCTCCACAAATAAACATATCTTTCTAGCTTGAACTGGTGAACAACCTCTACAAACGTTTATTAAAGGTTTCAATCTTGGATCCAGGTGTTCTGTAGATACAGCTAATGGTTATAGTTCTCTTTATTTAGCATTCCATCATTTCATCAGTAATAGTTGTCATGCTGTCTACTTTTTTGTAGTTCCATTTTGTATCAATATAAAGTGCCACTCCTCTTCCTTTTTTATGTATCCTATCTAAATGCAGAAATTCATATCCACTTACTTCAAAATTTTTCTTTTTTGGGGGGGTTATCCAGGTCTCTGATATGGCTATCACGTTAAATGGTCTTTTAAAATTTCCTAGATATTTTTTGAAAGTTTGCATATAAACTTCTGTTATTACAGTGAACCACAGTTATAGTATCTTCTACCTTTATCTCAATGTTGAATTGATCATCTGTATAATAAGTGCAATAATTTTTCTGATTGTCAAAGAAATTATAGTCTGGGTCTACATCACTGTGTAGACTATCAGGTAATTCTGTTGGCCGTAGTATATAGACCAATAATAGTAGCCATAACATCCTTTTATTAACTTGTTTCTTATACGTTTGTCTTTAACAGACTACTGGTTGAATGAAAATGAATTTAAATCTAAATATGCCAGTTATAAATAATTTTGGACTGATTTCTGGCCTGGAAATGTCTTGGGATCCCCTTTGAGAAGCCGAAGAGTATTGCTGGTGAGACATATGTCTCAGTTTCCCTGCTAGACATGACGAGCGTGGAAATAGATCTGAATTCAGTTATGACAGCACCTCTAAAGGAAAAACAAATGTTTTGCCAATAAATACTTAAAATGCAATAATATAGATTGTGACATTTTTATTCATCTATGGTTCACAGAAAGAATTTACAACTTCCAAAGCGAGGCACCCTTGCTGCATTATGATCAGATTAGCTTTTTTAAAGAGTTTTTTTTTTTTTTTTTTTTTTTGCAGCACGAGTGGTCTTTATTTTGTTGTTCAAAAGGTAGTGGGGTGAAGAGAGAGGGAAGACGTGCAGCACAGGTCACCGGGGTTGGGACCCGAGCCAGGGGCAGCTTTGTCACGCCGGGCCCCTGAAAATTACTTTTCCACTTAAGTTTTTCTTTCCCACACTTAGCTAACATTTCTACTTAACTTACAAATTACTTGATTTATAACCTGTCTTTACTATTTTAGTGTTTTGAGTTTAAATTACATGCAATTACACATTAACATCTAAACCATAAAATATGATTTAAAAATATCTAGTAAAATTGATTCTTTTGGCTATACAATGCCTTAATGTTTCAACAAGTAACAAGGATTATTTTTATGTCATTTGCAGATCCTCTCAAAATTGTTAATAAACCTCTCTTTTAAAATAGCTGTTTGTCCATCCATCCACCCTTGGATAAACCACTTATTCTTGCAGGGTTCGTGGGTGGGTGGCTGGTGGCATCAGCATGTTTCACTATGGGTATTGAAAATAATGTCTCACAACTCAACATTTTAGTCCAAACATATGGAGAATATAGGAGATTGTTTCACATTTAGAATATAGCCTGTACTTCCTGAATAACAACCAGACATTGCTGAAACTCCTTTAGGGTTGCTTCAGCCTTTTGGCTGAAGGCCAGGCAAGTTTAAATGTATAACAACATTTATATTCAAAGGAATTTAAAAGGATTGCAGAAAATCAAAGGAAAGACACTAAAATTAAAAAAAAAATGTAAGCGTTGCTTAAAAAACAAGCTCAATGTGTCAGACACCCAAAGGAAATGCATAAGAAGGATTTTAAAACAGATAAATAGCTAAATAAATAGCATAAATAGAAAGAAGCAATTCTTGAAGCAGCTGGCTTCACACAGAGGTGATGCCTTGGAGTCCACAGAGCAGGGAACTAGTTTTCAAAGACATGAAGCTCTAAATGGCTTTCAGAATGGATCCTGGCAGGGTGGACAAGACACAGGTGAGTTTCACATGACAAGACTTAAAAAAACAACTGTGACTGTTGGTCTGATTTACTACACTGGAGGTGTTAACAATCTGGCATCTCTCCTTTGGCTGCATGCGTCTTTTAAGCCGCCTCTAATAAGTTCTGATGAGGATCAGGTGTGGAGCTGCACTTGCCAGTCTCAACCGACAGGGAAAAGGTGAGAAAGACAAGTTGTTGTGTCCTTGTTCTTTATGTATCTAGAGTGATTTCCTGTTAGATTTCTAGTAGTTACTTCGCTGGGTTTCTTTGAGTTTCTGTTCAGCTCTCATCTGGTTAATTAGTCTCCCTCCTTCAGCAGCTCTGCCTTCACTCTGCCTCAGCTGCTGCTTGATTCCTCTGATTAGCTCTTCAGGTTCATTGGTCATCTTCTACCCCATTATCTAATCCAGGGGAAGAACCAACAGAGAAAAGATGTGGTGGAGCCTTTTTCTGCAGGTCAAGTTGTTCTTAGCTAGTGCAGCTTGGCCTCTGTCTCCAAGCGCACCACACTCCATGTGTCCTCATTCAAACAGTTGTACATGGAACCAAAAACAAACATTTTCCTCTTAGAACCATAGTGTACAAACATATCTGCTTTATTATAAATTTTAAACAGCTTTTGAATGAAATAGTTCCTAACAACTAAGTTAAAAACATTATTTTTAATTGGCAGAAACAAATCTAGTCCACAGGCTAATTCCTCCATCATGAGTGCAGGTGTTTGATGATCCATGGCACTTCCTCCCTGTGCAAACAGCACAAACTGTGAAAATTCACATGCAAATTAGAATCCTTGACAACTCACCTTGACTCTGTTAAAGAGATAGGTCTGTCATGTTTCCAGTTTCCATGACAGAGCTATGAAAGTATAAAAGCACAATATACTAAGCCCTAGTACAGATTACAATCAACATGTCAATGAAATAATAAATATCTATATCATATCCAAGTCATAATCATATCGATTTGAAGTGTTTTTCTGTTTAAAGAATTTAACAACTAATATCTGTAAAATCATTGACTTATATATAGATACTGCTGACGAGAAGATAAAACTACATACGATAATTGGAGGGTTGAAAAGCCATTGTTAGTTACATTGTTTAAAGGTGAGCATTAATTATATTTCACATTTCTAACAACCACAGAAGAAATGTGAGCTTAAATGGCATGCTCTGTTCATGTACCCTTTCATTACTTGTGGGTCATAAGGGTCGTATGAAGATGGTCTGAATGCAAAGTCTTTTTTTTCCCTTCTATTTGTTATATTACAAAAATAACAAGTGGCAAAGAGAGACTACCATTAACACCAAAAGTCCTTATTTCACACTAAAAAGTTTAGGCATTGCATAAGAACAAATTATACAATAATTCAACACAGAACATCCTAAAGGATACCGCACAACAAACAAAAATTGCATAAAGCATAGAAGAAACAAAGTAAGAAACTAAATTAAAAATAGCCAAAGAGCAAATTAGCGATGGCCTAATGCCAGAGATGTTCACAAGTCATTTTTCCCAATTCCAAGACAAGTCTCAAGTGTTTTTGAGGGGCAAGGCCATGTCAGGTCTCGAGTCTTCGACAGGTAAGTCAAGTCTCAAGTCTCTAATGACTGAAAAAAACATTTTCTCATCAATTACTTAACACCTAGGTCAATAGCTATCTGTTCATGATGGAAGTCCTTTCAGTCCTTTTTCCAGTTAGTAAGCACCCTATACCTTTGAGATAACCGTTTACAATAACAACCCTTCTTACTGTGGAAATAAGAAGGAAGACTAAATTATGTTGCGCTGTATATTTTAATTGCATAACAAACATGGAATCACTCTTATTTTAGGTATGTTTTACAATACCTGATCTCTCCTCTAAAAGAAGTAATTGCATATGTTTTACTAGAGGCTGTAAATAAGTTCCAAGACTATAAGGCACCTTATAGTCGGTGATGTTACATTTCTGGATAGATGTGTTAGTCAAACATTTCGATAATGTCAGAGAACTCCACAGTAATCAATTGAAGCAGGACAAAATGCAGTCCCTTCTACGGGTTATTATTACTATAAATGTCAGTAGATTTAGCTAGAAAATAAAATAATGTAATGCTCTGTAAAACTACCTTTGGCAGCAACTACAGCTACAGATCTTTTGGGTAGGCCTATGTTTCGACCAGCATTGGACATTTACAGACTGAAATTTGTTGCCTGTTCTTTTTTGCAAAATAGCTCAAGCACAGTCAGATTAAATGACAAGCCTCGGTGAAAAGAAGTCTTTAAATTCTTGCCACAGAATCTCAGCTGAATTTAGTTCTGGAATTTGACTGGGCAATTGTAACGCATTAATATACGTTGTCTAAATCAGACACATCCAGCCTGCTATATCTGGCCCAAAATATAATTTCCTGTCTTTAATTATTGATGCACCAGTCAGTTATAAAGCACTCACACTAGTCACAATACATATCTCATAATGTAGTGTAACAGTAACATGCAGCTCAGGACATGGGTGAAAACAAAAGGTTATAACCTAACCTACTTTAAACTTCTCCACAACTTTGTCCATGATATGTCTGCTGTGCTCCATGGTTTTCATTAATCTGTTTGTTATCTAATGTTTTCTAATCTCTGAAGTCTTCACAGAACTAGATTTATACTGAGATTCCATTTCACACAGGTGATCTTCATTTATAACTATGTGACTTCTGAAGGTAATTAAGGATTTTGTGTCTTTTTTCCGGTTATCAAAAAGGGGGACTGAATACAAATGCACTTCTTATTTGTGAAATCTTTTCAAAACCATACATCCTTTTCCATTTACTTCACAATTTTTATGTTACTTAGTGTCAGTCTATCAGATAAAATAAAAACAACCAAAGCTTGATGCTGTAATGTCACAAAATGTGATAAAGGAACTGTGTGTGTATGGAAAAGCTGTGGAACATGAAAATAATGACAAGCTGCTTACTTTGTGTACGTGGATTTAAACCCAAAGAAGCTGAACCTCCATGAATCTAGCTTATCTTTACACCTCTTCCTTTCTTTGCTTCTCTATTGTCCTCTTTGCCTGCATTCAATAATTTTGCTTTCTCAGCTTAAAATAACTGGACATGAACACCAGCCGTGCAACAGCACTTCTCCCTAAGGACATTCTGACCGGGTGCCCTCTAAAAGAAGGGTGAGCATCATCCATCATAGAGATGGTTTAAAAAATACAATAAAAAGGCCAAAGAGGCTGTCATCAGTCAAAAATGGATTTAGTTTCAGGTCAAAAATGAACCTGTCAGAAAATGTTTCTTACAACGGTAATTTGTTCATTTTTTTCTCCCATTAGAATAAAATATTATTATAGAATACACAGTAAAGAGGTCACAAGCAATGTGTAACAATGAGCCATTGTTAGATGTATATTTATATTTGTTAGTTAAAGGCAACACAGTTAAACAACATCTTGTTTTGCAATTCAGTTTATTTTGGTTGTTTTGGGAGCAAACGATTTGTTTGGGGTGTGGCTTCTTTAGCAGGCCTTATCTTGGTTTTTCTGTAAAGGTAAATTAAATTATCTTTTCAAGATAATAAGTGATTGTTAAATTTTAATTGCATTGAAGGAAAACATATGAAAGTTTACTTTGAGTACTTACCCGTGCCATTTCCCTTTCCCAGCAGGTGTGCGCTGGCAAAACATTCCCCGGGGCTTGTGCACATTTATTGGTTCTGGGACGCACTATCAGGGAATGGGAAGGGAGTTTGGTTTCACATATGTTTTCTATGTCAAGTTTGGAGTACTTATTGGGATTAAATTAAAGTATTTTCTGTTTTGTCTTGATCGGTAATCTATTGTTTTATTAGCTGTTCATTTAATGTAAATATTGTTGTTTTGTTTATCCTTTTTGCAGTTGTGTATCCCTTGTAATGGTTTCTCCCAATTTAGTTTCACCTCTATTTAAGTAGTATGTCTGTCACTGTCTGGGTTGTTGATGGTGGTGTGTCTTGGTTACTTTGCTCCATCAAAAAGATTACAGCAGTTTCAGCTGAATTCTTTCTGAGCCTGCTCTTGTTTTTTCAACCGTTCTTGAGTCCCACCTACAAGACCGCTAGTCCTCCTGACAAGCATGTGACAAGTGTTGTCAGGAGTTACGGGTTGAAGCTACCTGGAAAATGATGATACGGGGTAGCAAACAGGTGGAGCACCAAGAGGAACCAGATGGTGGTGAGCCAGTTCCGTCAGATGACCAGCAGGGAGCAGCAGCAGAAGCCAGCAATCCTGATAAACTGGAGGAATTAACCAGTCTGGTGAGGTCTCTTATCCACTCCCAAGCTTCCAGAGACCAGCACGTGGAAAAGGAGTCGACACACCAAGAACAAATGTTGAAGAATCTGAAGCATCAATTTCAGCAGATTCAAGCTCAGATGAGAGAACTGAAAGATGACTTTGAAAGACGAACTGGGCCACAAGTGATGATGACGAGATGATGATGATGATGAAGAGGACAGTCCTGATAATTGTGATCCTCAAGTAGTTGCACATGACCAACCAGCAGAGCCATCCACACCAAGGGCGCTAAAGCTACCCAAACAGCCAAAGATCCTGCCACTCTCACTAGATGATGACATTGAACATTATTTAATGACTTTTGAAAGACTAGCCACCGTTTGTGGTTGGCCAAAAGATGAGTGGGCAATGCAGCTCGTTCCCCTGCTCACCGGCAAAGCAAGAAGTGCGTATGTTCTCATGGACTTTGAAATCACAAGTGATACATACAGGAAACGGTTTTGTGCACTGGATATTAATCCTGGGGAAACCCCACGTGAACTGTATGTGAGACTAAAAGACCTCTTCAACAAATGGGTGAAACCTGACACTTCGACTGTGAAGGACATCTCAGAACTTCTGGTTCTGGAACAGTTCCTGAGAATGATGAACCCAGAGATGGAGGTTTGGATCTGTGAAAGAGACCCCAAGTCTGCTGAGGATCTTGCTCATCATGCGGAGGTGTTCCTGTCAGCCAGGAGTGGAAGCCGGAGATCTGCCTTCTACCGTGACAGCGGTTTCACTGGCCACAGTAAGTCCTAGGGGGGTGATGGGGGTGGACAAATTCAAAGTAGGTCCCATGGCAATTTCAGACAACCTATTTCTAAGCCTAGTACTTCAAAATCACATAACAATAGGCAATCCTTTTCCAAATCCAGACCAGACACTCGCAGTTATCTCTGTAATGGACTAGGTCACACCCAGTATACATGTCCTTTAACTAGACAGACTACACCCTCTCTTCTGTGTACAGTTCCTCGATCCTCTCACCTTCTTGCACATCAGAAAGGGGTTTTAACAGTCCCTGTCTTAATCAATGGTCATCGTGAGGAGGCCCTGTTAGATTCGGGTTGTTTGAAGTCTGTGGTTCGTTCCAGTATTGTGCCAAGAGATCTTTGGACTAAAGCTTCAGCTAACATTTGCTGTGTTCATGGTGATGAGAAGGCATACCCCACAGCTGAGGTTTACCTAACAGTTGATGGTCAAACTTATCTCATGTCGGTAGCTTTGGTGGCTAAGCTGCCTTAAGCTGTTATTTTGGGCAGTGACATTCCAGTTCTTTTTGATCTCATCCAACAAGCACAAGCTGAGTCACGGTTGGATGGGCAGAGCAGTTTCAGCTCACCGGTTCAAGGGGTGGAGAGGCAGTTAATGGAAAAATCTTATCCTTCCTGTAATGTGGCTATCACCAGAGCTCAGAAAGCTAACAATATTCTTGAAGAGTTGCCTTTTTACCATGCTGAGCTAGAAGTGGGTCCAGTAAGGCTGCGTAAGACCAGAGCACAAAAGAGGAGGGACATGGTTTTAGCTTCGTCAAAGAAACAGTGTGAATTGATTACAGAACCGTGCCAGCCCACAGATTTTAAAATCCCCTCCGACATGGCTGCACTTCAAAGTGCTGATCCAAAGCTAAAATTTTGGTTTGATAAAGTTTCAGAGGTGGAGGGTGATAAATTAGGCAAAGCAGACTGTGTAGCAGATGCTACATGCATAATAAAAAGGGGCCTTCTCTACCAACAACAAGGCATGGTTGAGGCTTTAGCATTACCGCAGTGCTTAACACAGAAGGTCATGGAGCTTGGTCATTCTGCCCCTTGGGCAGGTCATCTAGCATTCCGGAAATCACTTAGTAGAATAGGAAACAAGTTTGTTTGGCCTGGTATGTACACACAGCTGAAAGAGTTTTGTGCTACATGTGAGATTTGCCAGTTGACATCACCAAGTGGGGTGCCACGAGCCCACCTTCAGCCACTGCCCCTCCTTGCGACTCCATTTGACAGAATCGGAATGGATATAGTAGGGCCTCTTGAGAAAAGCTCATCTGGCCACAGATATATCTTGGTTATCTGTGATTATGCTACCCGCAATCCTGAGGCTTTTCCCCTTAGATCCATCACTGCCAGACATGTGGCTAACTGTCTAATCCAGCTGTTTTCAAGGGTAGGCATACCCAGAGAAGTCCTGACTGACTGTGGTACAAACTTTTTATCAAAAATGCTCTTGCATGTTTATGGGTTGCTAGGTGTTAAGGGTATTAGATCCACCCCATATCATCCCCAGACGAACGGACTGGTGGAGAGATTCAATCAGACTCTGAAAAACATGCTGCGGAAGTTTGTCTCCCAAACAGGCTCTGACTGGGACCAGTGGTTGCCATATCTTCTGTTCGCATACCGAGAGGTGCCATAGGCGTCTACGGGATTCTCTCCTTTAGAACTTCTCTATGGTCGCCAAGTCCGGGGACCACTGGATCTTCTGAGAGATCACTGGGAGACACCAACATCTTAACAGGACAATGTGGTTGCCTATGTCCTTAAGATGAGAAACAGAGTGGAGCAGATGATGACATTGGCCCAGGAGCATATGAGGACTGCGCAAGCTAATCAGAAGCTTTTGTATGACAAAAAGGCCAGAGAGAGAACTTTTCAGGTTGGACAGAAGGTGTTGCTGCTTCTACCTACCAGTGACAGCAAGCTGTTGGCCAAATGGCAAGGCCCTTACTAGATCACTAGATGTGTGAGTAAGGTCACCTATGAACTCCACACACCAGACAAGCAGAAGAAACATCAGAGTTTTCATGTGAACCTTTTGAAAGCGTTTCAGTGTCCTTCATCAAATCAGGTCCAGCTATTGAAACAGGATTCACCCCAGCCACATCTCTTCATTTGTGAAGCAGAAGAGGAGGATAGGGAACAGGAGTTCCCAGGACAAGTCCTGAAATCCATGACAGTAGATCTGTCACATCTTCAGCCAGGTCAGCAGGGAGAGATCCAGTCATTGCTTGACCCAGACCTCTTCACAGACACACCAGGTTTCACCACTTTGGTTAAGCATAAAGTTCACCTGAAAGATGGTGCTACGCCTCGCCGAAGGTCTTATCGGATCCCTGAATGTCTGCTGCCTAAACTCAAACAGGAGATTGAGTTGATGTTGCAGCTGAACATAATTGAGTCATCCACAAGTGAGTGGTGTAGCCCCATTGTTTTGGTTCCAAAAAAGATTCTGTATTGACTTTAGATATCTCAACTCGATGTCAAAGTGTCAGTCATATCCAATGCCACGAATAGATGAGTTGTTAGAGAAGGTTGGCAATTCAAAGTTCATCAGCACTCTTGACTTGAGCAAAGGATATTTGCAACTTGCCTTGGCTCAAGAAACAAAAGAACTGACAGCTTTTACAACACCATTTGGCCTCAAGGTGATGCCATTTGGTCTGCAGGGGGCACCAGCGACATTTCAGAGACTGATGGACCAAATACTTAGAGATGTGCCACAATTTGCTGCTGCATATTTGGATGATGTGGTAATCTTTAGCCAGTCTTGGGAGGACCATGTTATTCACCTTCAACAGGTTCTTCAGTTAATAAAAAATGCTGGCCTGACGATCAATCCAAGCAAATGCCCCTTGGCAAGAAATGAAGTGGAGTATTTGGGCCATATTGTTGGCCAAGGTTTGGTAAGGCCTCGGGTGGGAAAGGTGGATGCCATCCACTCCTATCCTGTTCCAACAACCAAAAAGAGGGTTCGAGCCTTCCTAGGATTGGTTGGTTGGTACAGTAAATTTATTTTGCTGATAGAACAGCAGGGCTAACTAATCTCACAAAGGCCTTAGCACCAGTAAAGGTGAAATGGACAGCTGATTGTGACAGAGCCTTTACAGACCTGAAGATGTCCATAACAGGCAAGTCTGTTCGTCACACCCCTGATTTCAATCATTCCTTCATTCTTCAAACTGATGCTTTAGCAGTTGGCCTGGGAGCTGTGCTGTTGCAGGATGTGAATGGACAAAGCAAACCAGTACTGTTCCTGAGCTAGAAACTTCTGGATCAAGAGACGCACTGTACTCAACTGTGGAAAAAGAGTGCTTAGCCATAAAGTGGGCAATTGGTTCCCTGAAGTACTACCTGTTAGGATGTCGCTTCCACTTGGAAACTGACCATCGGGCTCTGCAATAGCTCAAAAGATGAAAGACTCAAACACTCGTCTTACAGGGTGGTACCTGTCACTCCAGCCATATGACTTCACGATTTACTATCGTTCGGGACAGGCAAACCTGGTGGCGGACTGTCTTTCCCGGGCACATGAAACTTGAGGTACTGTATTCTTGGGTGAAGGGGGTAGGAGATGTAACAATGAGCCATGTTACATGTATATTTATATTTGTTAGTGAAAGGCAACACAGTTAAACAACATCTTGTTTTGCAATTCAGTTTATTTTGGTTGTTTTGGGAGCAAACGATTTGTTTGGGGTGTGGCTTCTTTAGCAGGCCTCATCTTGGATTTTCTGTAAAGGTAAATTAAGTTATCTTTTCAAGATAATAAATGATTGTTAAATTTTAATTGCATTAAAGGAAAACGTATGAAAGTTTAATTTGAGTACTTACCCCTGCCATTTCCCTTTCCCAGCAGGTGTGCGCTGGCAAAACATTCCCCGGGGCTTGTGCACATTTATTGGTTCTGGGACGCACTATCAGGGAATGGGAAGGGAGTTTGGTTTCACATATGTTTTCTATGTCAAGTTTGGAGTACTTATTGGGATTAAATTAAAGTATTTTCTGTTTTGTCTTGATCGGTAATCTATTGTTTTATTAGCTGTTCATTTAATGCAAATATTGTTGTTTTGTTTATCCTTTTTGCAGTTGTGTATCCCTTGTAATGGTTTCTCCCAATTTAGTTTCACCTCTATTTAAGTAGTATGTCTGTCACTGTCCGGGTTGTTGATGGTGGTGTGTCTTGGTTACTTTGCTGCATCAAAAAGATTACAGCAGTTTCAGCTAAATACTTTCTGAGCCTGCTCTTGTTTTTTCAACCATTCTCTGGTCCCACCTCCAAGACCGCTACTCCTGCTGACAAGCATGTGACACAATGTTAATATTCTTTGTACGACAAATTGAAGCTAAACTTTAGTTTTTTTATGACAGGCATTTAAGATAAATTGTATTTGAATTTACATCTTTAATACTCTAAATAATGCAAGTGTAGACAAACAAATAAGGATGGTTTATGTGGCCAGGTTGTGCAGCAGTTTAAGTTTTTTGTTTTCTGGTCAGTTGTTCTGAAAAAGATTTATAGATTGCCTTAAGAAATACAGTTTCACCTAAAATAATCTAATCACCATTGCAAGTTTGGCGTGTTAGCTAAATATACACACTCTGTTGTTGTTACCTACTACAAAATTATTCATAGCCAAACACCACCTTCTGGCAGGGTTACTGTGGAATCTTAGCCCACTACTCATGAGCAAAGGCCTTCATTTTATGAAAATTACTGGGTTTGTGTTCTGCAACCTGCCTTTTTCAAATCCAACAAGACATTTTCTGTAGAGTTCAAGTAAGGTAACAATATTATTTTTCAGGGCTTCTTCTGAGGCAAGGCTTTGGTGGACCTTGATAGATGCTTGGGCTCATTGTCCAGTTTGACAGTTCAAGCTTAAGATTTTTCACAGAATTTTTTTATGTTACATTTTCTGGCATGATCTCTTCATACTTGGTTGAATCCATCACTGAGCCACTTGACTGCTTGAATGCAGACATAGTGTTTTTTCCGCATATGTATCATTCTACCTATTTCAGACATTCCACTGATACATCGACCCACAAAGTAGCGGTTTTGATTCATCACTCCACAGAACAGAATCTTCTAAAGTCTTTGGCTTATTTATATAGCTGTGAAATTGAATTGAAGCTAACTTTTGTTGTCCTTTTGGGTCAGTAACGGTGGACATCTTTGAGTGTAGACATGGAGTCGATCAGAGTTTAGCATAACGCCTCATTGGTTGCTGCCACCAATTCTTGTTGCAGGTTTTTCACAGTCAGTTGAAGGTTGTTCCTGCCAAGTGTGGCATAACCAGTTATAAGGTTTAAGGGGGCAATTACTTTTTTACATAGGGTCAGGTCGGTTTGTATAGCTTGTTCCCTTATTAAATGCAATCACTTAAACACTGCCTGTTGTTTTTACTCAGGTTATGTGGCTAAATGTGTGACAAAAACCTGAAGAAAGCTGTAAGGTTTTTTTTTTTTTACAGAACTCTTTACAAGGCTACTTCAGTCTATGTCCAGATTAAAGAGAGGTAATTTTGATAACATCTCTGTGAGAACCATGTCTCTTGTTAACAGAAAAACCTTTTTAATTTCAGTGACTTCAGTGGAAAAACCTGTTCGACAGCCCCAGCAGGATATTGATCAAAGTGACTCCACTGATTTAGTAACTGATGAAAACAGTGTGGATAGATGAACAGAATGACAGATTTAGGGTTTATGGGGTGATCAGGGACAGGGTGTTTGACTAAGATAGAAACCAAAGTACTAGGGTCAATATGAGAAGGGACAGATTTTCAGTCAGGTGTGTGAGCATTAAGCCCCTTTCAGACATGTCATGATGCCAACCTTTCCATTCTCAAATGTTTAATGCACATGTCAACTCAATGGGCCCCCTGGAGCCTTTTCTTTCATAGCTGACAGCTAGAGACACATTTACACATTACACTAGTGCAACATAATTCTTATTTACTTTTATTTAGACAGATAATCTCATTGAGACTGGTAGTCTCATTTACAAGACATGTAGAACAGACACAAGACATCAGTTAAAAAAATAACACAATAATCATAAAATCAGTATAGTCACATTAAAGAATGTGACTATACTGTCTTTGTGACATCTTAAAATGTAAATAGGGAGGCAGCAGGACGAGCATGGATTTATGAATAAAAGTAAACCAGTGAAGAACTCTGTGGGAAGATAATGACGGCCAGTTTACCAGTGAGTATAGGGTACAGTGATGTGTGAGAGGCTTACAGTTTGCTATAAATAACAAGGCTCGCTCCATGATAAGCAACATCCAGCATGTGCAGAGAGCTGGCTGGGGCATTCATGTACACAACATCACCAAAGTCTAGCAGTGGTAGTGGTAGAAAAGTTGCAGACACATGATGTTTACAAGCCACAAGCGAAAAACATGAACTTTTTCTAAAGAATCCTAACTTTAGCTTCAGTTTTTTCAAAATGTCGTCAATGTGATACTTGAAATAGAGCCTTAACTGTTCTCTGACGAAAAGGAGCATGATTAAAATTATTCAAATTATTATAAAAGTAGGTCCAGGCAACATGAACATCAGCAATCAAAATACGACTCCAGTTAATATGAAATAGATTGTGAAGAAAGGCCTGCTCACTACAGTGCCTCATAAATTTTCTTTTGGTTAGAAGAGGCTTAAAACGTGGGATTTGTGTCTCTGACTGCACACACTGTGCAGTGATCGCTTAGGTCACTAGAGAAGACGCCTGTTGCTGTGTATCTGTGTGGCATATTAGTAATAAAAAGATCAATACGAGATGCTTTATCAGGACATCATTGATTTAGACGAGTGGGACTTTTGATCATTTGAGTAAAATTTAAAGAGAGACCATGGGCCTTAAATTAATCATCAGATGCTGACATGAGCCAATTCCAGTTGAAATAACCTACCAGGATAATTTTATGAATTTAAAAGTCAGATATTTACTGGACTAATGAGGTCAGGGTGTCAGTGGTGGCAAGTGGAGGTCAATAGCAGGTGATGACAGTCAAAAACTGACCACACAACTTTTTAAAGCTACAAATTAAAACACAGTAGGAATCAAATCAGAAATACTAACATGTACTTTAAGGCAAGATCGAACATATTGCCACGCCACCTCCTCTCCTTTAAAGCCTTTTATTGACACATCCATTATCTTGAAAGGATTTTGTAAACCAAGTTTCGGAAATGGCTATAATGGGAAGTTATCCCAGATCCGCAGCAAATCCTTTTTATTGAAAGGCTCTGAATATTTATGTGTAAAATGTGCAAGCCACATTTATTCTGAAAATCAGCTAGTGCATTACACTGAGTGATAGGACCAGGCTTAGGTTGGTTACCTGATCATAGTAAGCCGACAGAACCCACAGACAATACAAATGGCTTGAATAATCAGAGTGAATAAATTTTAAATTTGGGAGCAGTCTGCAATATTAACTGCCCATCGAAGATGTCGCTGGGCTTCATGACTTTATGATACCATAGCCACTGAGGCTCCATGTTGTTAGATAGCAGAAGAGTGCAGAAAATACATTAGCAGAAAAGACAACCTTTTTGCAGCATTGTCAATCACACAAGCAATCACAACTAACCACCAAGCCCCGACCGAAGCCACAGTCACCAGCTGCCAAGGTCAGCTACAAGCCTCTTTAGTCCGCCAATGACAGCTGCCGAGGTCTGATATAAGCTGTCACCAGTCGCTGATGGAGATCAGTACTGTTTGCCACCCAGATCCAAAGGCAAAGCCACCACCAGGTGCCAATGAAGATCGGTACTGTCAGTTACATTCCAAACGTAACATCGTCACTCTTTGTTTAATAATTCGGAATTGCTCCGCCGACTTTAAAAGCTCGCTTTAGGAAGAAAGTAAAAACGCTCGCAAAAATGTAGAAGTGTATTGATAAACGTTTTCTTCTGAGATTATTAGGTGCACCACAATTGCCATGTGTTCTAACACAATGATGTCACAAAACAGAAAAACTATGCTTACTGCTCTTTTGTATCTCTGACTCATCTTATGAAAACAAAGATTTCTTTTGGCACAATAGCTAGTTCAGTCAGACTGGATGGAGGGCTATGAACATGAGGAGGAGGCTTGCCACTGATCCTTAACTGAATTTGATTGGGCCATTCTAACAAATGAATCCATTGTAGCTTTCCTGTATGTTTAGAGAGTCATTGTGCGTTGGAAGGGAATAATGAACTTACAGACATGAAGGAAACACTGGAACCAGGGAGACAACAACGGAGAACCCAACAATGAAGTGACAGAAAACAGTAAACAGGTGAAAAGAACCACATGGAAAACAGGTGGGCGCAATTAACAAATCACAAGGTGCGGATCATGACAGTTACACTCTGGTAGAGTCTATTTACTTCTGGAGGAAAATTATTGCACTGAATTTTATTTAAGATTTTAGAGGAACGGGGTCTGACAACAAATACATGCCATACCTTTTAGATTGAAAAGTTAATAATTTATAATTTACAGTTATGCACTACTTTCTGTTAATCTATAACTTAATTCTCAATGTAATACACTTTAGATTGTAATGTGACAAAATGCGAAAATTGTCTTGGGTGTGAATAATTTTGAAAGGCAGGCACTGTAGAAAAATTGGTTTCACTGAACTTTGTGCATAAGACTTTAAATTCTTAAATGAACAGGCCCTCGGCTTGGTTCTGGAAATTTCTTTTATTAACATATTTGTACCTCATTTGATATAAATTCTGCTGCACTGAGCTATATTAAAGCTGTCCTGAGCAGAGCACTAAAGCTCATTTAAAGTCTTCTTTTGATCAGTGTGCCTGTGGTTATGGCACTTATTAGACTAATCATGACACTTTCCCTCTGCCAGCATTCATCCAAGTCTACTAATCTCCTGTTTGCGGGAAAAAACTCTACCTCTGCTTTGAATCACCAGGACATCAATACGCAGAGCCAGAAAGATCTACAACAAGAGCTAATGAGCTAGGCTACAGGAGGGCAGCACTTGGGGCCTGATGGCTGTTGTTAAAGTGGTTTGTTTTCCATATTGAAACCATTTCAGAGAGTGTGTACAATTTGGGGTAGTCAAGTGGCTGGTTGCAGTGTGGAATGAACTCCTGATGAAGCATTTACTTTTTCAGGTGATGTTTTAGATCTATCCTATCTACAGACATGGACATTCTTACTCTTAAATACCAACTATCTTGTATTTGAAGCTAAATCAACCAGTTCTCATTTTGGCTATTTCAAATTACCTAAGGACCTAAATACCAAACTTTTCAATGTAAATGTTGTTTTTGTTATATGTTTTTAACATTCTCCTTCTCGCGCTGCTTCTTTTTCTCCTCAGGTGCCTGTGGACGATCTGCAGTGGTGCCTGCACACATGATCTCCATCTTCTTTTCAGACTGGATACTATAGGAAGATTGGCAGATGTCCCTTCTTCGCCTGATGGTCATGGTTGGATACAATTTCAGTAATAATTTACGTGGACGACCTTGGTCCACCTCAATCTCCAGCACTTTTAAAGTCCCTTCCTAATCACACCAAACTTCAGCGGTTTTTTGGAAAGGAGCCTACTACTTTACACTACTCACCTTTGGCTGCAGAAGCAACCCACAAATTATTGACTCTCTTTCAAAAGCCTTATGCTGGACCCCCATTAATAACTATAAGCTACCTTGTATTCTGTAACTTCGCGATGACTTCCTGATTGTGACCTCTCCAAAGGTTTTTAAGAGGCCAACAGCCTCACTCCTCTCATTCTGTCAGCTTAGTTGTCACACTGGAACAGCTTCAAATCCTTTCATGGAGCTTATCAACCGCACATCCCTTCTCTTGATAGTGCCCATCTGTCACTTCATTACTCTCATTCAAACCTTAAAATTCATACCTCTACCAGGCCTACTTGTCAGGAACAAATCTTTTCTGACAATCCACCCAAAAACACTTAAAAATGCCTGAAAACTTCATACCCAAATAAATTAGATGCAGTTCTATGAAGGTAATTTTGGGGCAAAACTATTTGTGCATCTGTGACTTTAAAGTTCCAAAGAGAAGTGCCATAGAAGTTTTGCAATTGTAGGATTTTTTCAGTCTTTCACAAATACAAAAGAGCAGTTACACCTCTATCCAAATACCGCAAAGGTGTAAATTACTGCTTGATTTATGTTTATCACGGTGGTTATGTTACACCACTCAAAGACCAAGGTGTAAAACAGGGGACCCCCAAGAACTAAAATAGAAAGAAGTCCACTACCTCCACCATTCAAACACCTTGGGGTCTGAAACATTTTAAATCAACTGACAAAAATATTTCTTTTAACTTAACAGTTATTAACAGAAACGTTACTAACGCAGGCGGGGCTTCAGCCGCCATGGCCTCAGTCATCAGTGAGTCAGTGGAAACACAACTGGTACCATACCGAATAAAGCAAAACCCAGTCTTGCAGAGCCGCACCACCTAAAACAAGCCAGTGGAAAAGGGGCATTAGCAACCCCTGTTAAAGGACCCCGCATAGCTTTATCTTCTTTGTCATTTACTGGCGGTTGGCATACAACGATGAGGTGCATTATCGCCATCAGCTGGCCTGGAGTGTGGACCAGAATGTCACTGACCCACATAGCTGCCCATCGTGCCTGTTCTAAAGTCAGATGCCGCAGCTGGCAGAAATAAAATTTCTATATCTACATAGTAAATGAGAAAATGCTTTGCGGTCCAGACAAAATGCTCTCTGGGTCCAGATTTGGGCCAGAGTCCAGGGCTTAGGTGTCCCTAAGCCCTGGACTCTATCCTATTATCAGAACAAAGAACACCAAAGCTGCAAGCCTTGTTTCACTGTTTTCTGTGGGCTGTACTGCCACCTTTAGGTATTGGCATGAACTTGAACCAATATTTTAACCATTACAAATGTAACCAATTAAATACATGACGGTATTACAGTAATAACAGTATTAACAGTTTTATGTAACGTAGTGCTACACTGTAATTATTCATATCATAGTATGACAATATATATTTTAGTCAGGATCACTATATAAAGTGGCCAGCATATTTATTAGATTTTATTTCACAATCTGATTCAAATCAGACCAAGCAGCAAGTGTTTACCCTTATTGCCAAATCATGTTTTCATCTTTTCACCTAATGTTCTTTTCTTCGAAGATTGCTCCTGAACAGGAGCAGTCCCATGTACTTTGTTCGGTAATGTCATATGCACAATTACGCACCGAGGGTGCATAAAAAAACTGTTTATGCTTGTGCTTTTTGAAGTCGGCTTCGAGTTGGGCCACCCTTTCTGTATATCTTTATCGCTGGAATTTAATTGGCTACACACTTGTAGCATCATACAGAGCCTCAGACCTATTGGGGCCACAGCGGTGCATGTGGGGAAGAGTAGGGGGGATTTGTTTTCAGTTTAAACCCGCCCACATTTAGAAAATGACTGAATCTGGAGAGCCCCGTGTTTTAAAACCCTACTAGGGGGAATTTTAAACTGGTCGAAATAGGTATCAAAAAAAAAGGGGGAAAAAAAGGGGGGCCTTTTTTTGGCAAAATTGGTTTTTAAGTTTTTTTTGGTTTTAGTTATGTTCTGAAAGCTTTCCCCATTTTCTCTACAGGGGTTTCAAGGTTCCCCCCCAAGGGTTTTATGCAGGCTTTAACTCTTTTTTTGTTCTAAACCCTTTTAGAAAAAAATCCCCCTCCAGGCTTGTTTTATTAAATCATTCACAAGAGGAGGCTTTGATGTTCACAAAACGTTTCCCAAAGATTTTTTTGAAACAAAACACATGAAATTTTACTTTAAAGGTCCCCTTTTCACATGGCCCGACTCCCCGTGAACAAAATGCTACAGAAAAAAAAAAACTTTTTCAAATTTAAAACCCAAATTCCCATTAGAAAAACCAGAGAAACCTTTCCCTTTTCCCCCAAGGGGGTTTTGCTTTTTCTTTGTAGCCACCCTTTTTTGGGAAAAGTAATTTTTCATGTGGGAAACAGATTGTTCTAGTGCTTTCGTAAAAATTTCATGTAAAAAATTGATCAAATTTTTTAATGGCCAGAAAGTAAAATTACCAGTTTAAACTTTTGGATACATTTAGGGAGAACCCGTTTACATTTGGGAAAGGAATATTCTTTGGAAAAGCTGGGGTCAATCGGTTTGAGGGGA
This sequence comes from Crenichthys baileyi, assembly GCA_036173005.1. Lineage (NCBI taxonomy): Eukaryota > Metazoa > Chordata > Actinopteri > Cyprinodontiformes > Goodeidae > Crenichthys > Crenichthys baileyi. Next base: position 590,703 of record JAHHUM010000901.1, read on the forward strand.
GGATGGGTGAAAGGGTGTTTCTTCGGAGGAGGTGGGGGAGTTTTATTTAGTAAAATTACATTTTTACTTCTAATTTTTCCCGTAGATTTACATTGCAAAAGTCTTTTTCTAATTTTTCAAAACCATTTTTTTTTTTTTCAAACGTTTTTTTTTTAGGGTTTGAAAAATTTAAAAATTTTGGGGAAAAGGGAAAATTAAAGTTTTTCATCTGGGAAACAACAATCAAACCCCCCCTTCCCCCGAACAAAGAGGGGTGCATGGTTTTTTTGGTGTGAGAAATATTTAAGGGGTTGGGTTTTTTTTTTAGTTTTTGGTTTTAGAATTCCCGGGCCCCTATCATCTTTTTTTGGCCAGGTTTGGGGTGAACAAAACAAGGGGAAAATTTTGGGCTTTCCCCCAACCCTAACATGTAAAAACATTTTAGAGTTGGGGGGAAAACTTAGGACAATAAGGAGCTACCATTTGGGCCCTTTTGGGACTTTTGGGTAAACCCCGGGAAAAAAAGCCCGCTCCCCCTTGGGACATTTCCCCTTGAAAAACCTTTTTTTGTAAAAAATATCTTGAACTGGGTTCCCTTTTCCCATTTTGATTTCCCGAAGGGGGGCCCCAGTTTTATAACCCCCGTTGCCTTTTTGGAAACAAGAAAAGGGCCTGGGTTTTGACTACCACCCGTGGGGCCCGCATGAAAGTATTAATGGGGTTTTCCCCCTGCATAGGTGGGTTTTTTTTCCAGGGACCCCTGGGTTCCCCCCCACTGTCCCAAAAACAGGTTAAAATTTGTCCTCCCCCGATTGCACTTAGTTGTTAGTGTTTTGCCTGGTTTTTGTTTTCTGTGTTTTCCCCCGTGATGGACTGTCAAACCCGTCCAGGGTTTTCCCACCTTTCGGGGGCCCCTTTGACTGCTGGAAAATAGGCAAAAGCTTTCCCCCCCTTTCCCCGTACAGAAGAAGGATAATTTTAGTTTTTATATTTGGCTGCAGTTTGTCCCAAAATGTTGATAATTTACAATCTGAAAGGGTTTTTGCTTTCAAAATTTTAAAAAGGGATTTTAATGGGGATTTTTGGCAAAGTTCATTTAGAAAGAAATTTTGGAGAGGCTCAATAAATTGACAGTAACATATGCAAAAGTGGTTCCTCTAGAAAAAAATTCTTTCATGTCTTCCCTTTATATAAGTAACAAAAGATTGCATTTAGACTTTATAAATGTAGAGTTATACTTGATTTATTTCAGTTATGTAATTTCAGGCGGAAATTGCTTCAAAAACCAGACAGGTTAATGGCTGTGGAGAGGTGCTTTCTTAGTCAATCCTCCTAGAATGTTGAATTGTGGGGACAGGGGTTCCTTACAAGAGCGCTGTCGCAGAAGGAGCAGGCATGTAGCAATCTACAGCTGAAGACTGACCAGCCAAGGTCATTGAAATTAATGCACACCATCCTGCCTCCTGTATACAGGATCAGGCAGCCTTTTTTGTCAACGAACGATTGGAATATTGACTGAGGGACAGACGTCGATGGGTTTAAGGATGAATTTATGAAGGAGGGGCAGCAAAAGATAGACGGTTGAGAAATGTAGAGCAGCGAGATAAGAAGGTACGAGAATAGGGAGGGATGATGGTTGGCTGATGAGGACCACCGCAGAAACTGCATAACAGAGTTGTATGAGCTGCAAATACACTGTCTGGCCAAAAAAAAGTTGCCACCAAAAAGGTCACACACTAATATTTTTTGCCTTTAGCTTTGATTACAGCATGCATTCGCTGTGGCATTGTTTCGATAAGCTACTGCAATGTCACAAGATTTATTTTCACCCAGTGTTGCATTCATTTTTCACCAAGATCCTGCATTGATAATGGTAGAGTTTGACGGATGTGCGAAGCCTTCTGCAGCACATCCCAAAGATTCTCAATGGGGTTAAGGCCTGGGCTCTGTGGTGGCCAATCCATGTGTGAGAATGATATCTCATGCTCCCTGAACCACTCTTTCACAATTGGAGCCCGATGAATCCTGGAATTGTCATCTTGGAATATGTGGTATATGTCTACCTTATGTAATAATCTGATAGAGGTGGGGACAAATGAATATTTGAAAGTTATCGTGCTACTTAGTTCAATCCCTCCAATTTAGACAACGACCTGCTCAACAATCCGTTCAGTGTCAAAACTTCTCCTCCTCCTGTGATCAGCCTGGTTTCTTGCCGTAGCCATCTGCGCTCTATGATCTACAATCCTCAAACTCAGTCACACAAGTATATTATACTTCCAACTCAGCCTCAAATGGAGGCAGGCTCTCTTCCACAATCAAGACCCAAGACCTGTGGATGTTGCTTTCTCAGAGGTAAAAGCCAATCCATCCATTACCCCAGGCAGCATTGTGCCTCCAGGCCCTCACCACCACAGTGTCCCTCTTCTGTCACTCCAACCCGCCACGACATCAAAGTTGAAATGTAGCATGTCTTTAACAAACTCTAAAAGAAAAGAGGTACCCCATTCAGTCGCTCTGACAACAAGTCCAGACTTTTTCTAGCTGCTCACAACACCTATATAACAATAGGCAGCAGTATATCTGATGTCTTAACATTTCCTCCTCAGAGTCTGCTTCCCCCAGGAACATCTGCGGTGATGTCATGGCCCCGACTCCTTCCAGGACATTCTGTCTGTTGAAAGATTGTGACAGATTGTGAAGGAAGGGTGAACTAGGTTTAAGTAGACAGCTGGGTAATAAGAGGTGTGGTGAAGGTGTGGCCCTGCTCCCGAACCTAAGCTAACATTAACTTAATTTATTTGCTTTTAGTTAGTTTCTCCTGATAACAGAATAATTGTCTCATTCTTTCGGGATAGTAAAACTGTCTTTTCGTGATGATAAACAATCTGATCCAACAATCAACAGTGCCTGCCTGTCATCTGCTGTACAGCGGCTGTCTGTCCAAAAGTATCTCATCAATTTAATACACAGACAGACAGACAGGTGTACCTAATGGAAGCACATGATGTAATTTGTATTAATAATGATAACAATAATTGCTATTTGTCTTCAGTGGAACGAATAGCTGTCTTGCAATCTGAAAAATGTGGGTTCGATTCCAGCCTCCTCCTGCCACATGACTATGTGCCCGTGGACAAGGCACTTAACTTCAAGTATACTTGTGTGACTTCAAGTTGAACGCTTTTGAGTGCAACTGGGTAAATGGGCCTCTAGTGTACAGTGCTTTGAGTGGTCGTTATGACTGGAATAAATTAATTTAGTCAATTTCCAATATATTGCTATTGACTGTAGTGTAAAGCATTTGGGGTCTCTGGGGACTTGATAAAGCGCTATACAAGTGCAGGCCATTTACTATTTACCGTTATTATTGGATGGCTAAAACATCATTAAACGTCTCCACAACTTTCTCCCTGACCCGTCTGCTGTGTTCCCTGGTCTCCATGATAATTGTTCGTGAATGTTCTCTAACAAACCTCTGACACCTCCACAGAACAGTTGACTTTATCCCATTGTTGAATAACACACATATGGACTCTGTTTACTAGTTAGGTGACTTCTAAAAGCTATTGGTTAGACTAAATATTATTTAGGGGTATTGTAGTAAATGGGATTAAAAACACAAAGACGTGCCACACATTCAGAGTTTTATTAATAAAAAAAAATTAAAACCACGTTTCCTTTTCCTGCCATTTCCCATTTCTGTTCTTACTGAAGGCTGTGGTTGTGATGTCATAAAACGCGACAAAAATTTAAGGGGTGTAAAACCTTTTGGAGTGCAATGTAGCAGCTAAAAGCTACGGAAAGAAACAATTTGTACACAACAGCAGATACGTTTCCACAGTCACAACTAGAGGCAGCCTCAGTGGGTTTCATCTTTCTCCAGCCGGTGATATACAATATTATTGTTGAAAGCGTGGATGACAGATATACGGGGTGCTGACATGTCAGCAAAAGCTACCTGGTTGAATAGCCCACCGGTGTTATCTGCTCTGGTTATTTAACATAAAAAGCTTTGCATATAAATAAAGTCTGACCCCAGCTGCACCTGCCTATGTGACTTTGGGAAGCATTCAATCAACTGCTGTTAACACCTTTTGTGTCGATGCTTTGGAAACATAAGATCTGATCGTTTAACTGGCAAGAGATAAAAACGCTATTTCCACTTGCGCGCTGTAATCATTGTGGGATGCCTTTCTTAATAGTCAGGTGTATGAAAACTGGGAAAGGAGCAACATAATTAAATTTAGAACAGGAAACTGCACAGCTGTTGACTGGTGTGTATTCTGTTCTATAGAGTAAGTTGTCACAACATTAAAACACCTGACTGGCGAACTGAAGCCATCTGATAATTGTGTTCTAAGATAGGCATTTCTTGAAAAAGTAAGCATGTTTTACAGTCACTGACAAAAATGGCAAGCCCTCAGAAGAGTTCCACAGCTCTAGTGTAATCAGCTGTCCAGATGGCAACTATTAGTTGTCCGTACCACAAATATTTATGAAAGAAAGACATTGTTGAAAGAAAGCCACAAGAAGTTGTTTTTCTAGTTTGCCAGAAGCTGAGCCAGTTTGCACCATCCACCATCTGTGACCATCTGCAGAGTGAAGGACGGTGGTGGCAGCATTATGCTGTGGGGATTCTTTTCATCACCAAGGACAAGGAGGCAGGTCAGAGCTGGATGGAATAAATACAAGGCAAGCCTGGACAACAATAATAAGCATGTAGCACTAACCAGCCAACCTGTGATTGCAAATTATTGTATTTTATGTTTGTTTTCTAAGTTTGCTAGGTATATTTTTTGCTATTAACAACTGGGTTTAAACACTAGCTTACCATTTAAGGTGGGAGACCACCAGCATACAAATTTGTAAGTGGTTTTTAAAGGAGCATGCTGAGTGTAAACACGTTTTTCACAAAAATAGGACACTGATTAAATTATTTCCACCAGCCAAAAGCAAACTCTGGTGACAAATGTTGTTGGTCATAGAGCACAGAAAGTTTTTGCATAACTTGACTCATTCTGCTTAGATGCATCACTCAGCAGCAGCAGCACCACATGAATACATTGTTGCTTGCAGGAGCAGAAGTATTCATTGTGGCAGCATTTAAAATATAGCATCTCATGTTCACAGGGTTGGAGAGTGTGGGAGAAAGGGATTCATCAGCAGATGCAAGTGATGCTGTTGCCAGTGTAAGTTCGACTCTGCTCTGGTGGGTGGGAAAATCTGTCATCGATCCCTGTGGAACTATGTGAGTTGGTAACATGCATGTACCACACTAATGATTTGGTTTTCCTCACATGCAAAGTGACTTTTATATGACAGTTCTACAATTAACCCGAAGAACCATACTTCTCCTGACAGCTCCTTCAGTCGTTCAAAAGTCACTAGAGATGGCATTATGAATCTCTTTTAAAGCTCTTTGGTAACTGATACATGTGACTCTGCTGTTCACATTTCTTCTCAGCTTCACAACAAACCAACCAGGAGGCCCCTTTAAAATGTACTGGGTGATAAAAAGCTGAGTTTCAAAAAGAAAACTCAAATAACCAATTAAATTTTTGCACTGGTATCTTTACACTTCCAACCTTTAAGGAACGTTGTGCAAAAAGTCAATTTTTTTATTAGTTTGGCTTTTTCATAATATAATAATTCATAATTCATAATATTCATTAAGAACTTTTCATTAAACATGCTTAAAGATTTTAGATGAAAAAAGATTCATCTTAAGGCCTAAAGATCATCAAAGCTAACAATCATCATCTAATTATCAGAAGCAACATGGTTCTTATAGAACCATTTCACTGCTTGCACATTTTAATAAAGAATGTTGTGAGTATATTTTTATACAATGCACGTCTTACTGAGAAAGATAGTTTTTTTAAACTTTATTGAAAGAAAAATCCTAAAAAAATAAATGTGGGTATTAAAAAATATAATAAATTTCCTCTTAGAAAGAATATTTTTTAACTGAGTCACATATGAGACTGTCACTGAAACTACGGAGCATCAATCCTCCTATAATTAACACATACAGAGATAAATAAATGACTCATTAAAAATAATTACTGGGCTAGACATATAACATATAAAGTAGGTAAACATATAAACTGTGTGCCATTGAATGCAACAAAATAATAATAAGAGATTTATTTAATAATTTATCGATTAATTAGATATGACGCATCGAAAGGAGTCAGTTAAGGGTGGTTGGGGCATCTATTCAGGATGCCTCCTAGATGTCTCCCTTTGAAGGTCCCACTAGGAGGAGGCCCTGGGAAACACACAGAACTTGCTGGAGGGGCACTATATTGTTCTATATTGTCCATTTTATTTCTTTTCAGGAGTTTTCCACACTCTTAAAAAAACCAAGGATGGACATTTATTGAATCCATTATGTTTGTTTTCATGCTTAATGGTAGCCTTAATTAACTGCACAATTTGGGAAAGACCAGATCCTTTTTATTATGCTCTGTTACTGATATTATGCCTGAAAGCCTGTGCAAATCAACTCGCTCCGATCTTCACCCGGATCTTCAACAAGTCACTGGAGAAGTGTGAGCTCCCCTCCTGCTTCAAACGATCCACCATCATCCCAGTGCCCAAGAAACCCACCATCCTAGGATTAAATGACTACAGGCCTGTAGCCCTGACGTCTGTGGTCATGAAATCCTTTGAGCGGCTGGTGTTGAAGCACCTGAAAGACATCACAGGCCCTCTATTGGACGCCCTGCAGTTTGCTTACCGAGCAAACAGGTCGGCAGATGATGCTGTTAACTTAGGTCTACACTTCATCCTGCAACACCTCGACCGCCCAGGGACCTACGCCAGGATCCTGTTTGTAGACTTCAGCTCGGCCTTCAACACCATCATACCAGACATCCTCCACCAGAAGCTCACCCAGCTCAACGTCCCAGCCTCCACCTGTCAGTGGATCAACAGCTTCCTGACGGACCGACAGCAGCAGGTGAGACTGGGGAGCATCTTCTCCCGTACCAGATCAATAAGTACTGGTGCCCCCAGGGGTGTGTTCTATCCCCACTCCTCTTCTCCCTGTACACAAATGACTGCACCTCAGCAGACTCGTCCGTGAAACTTCTGAAGTTTGCAGATGACACCACTGTCATTGGACTGATCCAGGACGGTGATGAGTCTGCATACAGACTGGAGGTGGATCGGCTTGTACACTGGTGTAGTCAGAACTGCCTGGAGCTAAACCCACTCAAGACTGTGGAGATGGTGGTGGACTTTCGGAAAACACCACCCCCATACACCCCCCTCACCATCCTCAACAACACCGTGTCGGCTGTGGATCACTTCAGGTTCTTAGGAACCACCATCTCTGAGGACCTGAGATGGTCTTCACACATAGACACTGTTCGGAAGAAGGCCCAGCAGAGACTGTACTTCCTGAGGCAACTTAAGAAGTACAACCTTCCACAGGAGCTGCTGGTCATCTTCTACACTGGCCATCATTCAGTCTGTCCTGTCTTCATCCATCTCCGTGTGGTTCGGTTCATCCACAAAACAGGACAGGTCCAGACTGCAACGAATAAAAGGACTGCAGAGAGAATCATCATGGCTGACCTTCCCTCCATCCAGGACTTATACAGGTCTAGGGTCAGGAAAAGAGCTGCTAAAATCTCTGCAGACCCCACACACCCTGCACATAAACTGTTTAGAGTTCTGCCTTCAGGCCGACGCTACAGACCCCTGTTCACAAAAACCAGCCGCCACAGAGACAGTTTCTTCCCTCAGGCTGTTTCTCTGTTGAACATTCAATAAAATACAAAACAACAGCATACAGTTGTTGCAAATGCACCTTTTTATTTATATATGTGTATATTGTACATTGTAAATATGTATATTCTGTAGTGCAAAAACAAAAACCAAAGAGCGAAGTGTACCGGAGTCAAATTCCTTGTTTGTATGTACAAACTTGGCAATAAAGCTGATTCTGATTCTGATTCTGATTCTGATATTAGAATTAAAGAGGGTGTACCTTCTTTTTACTACTAGAATCACAGTTCTTGGAGAGATTTTCCTGAGCAAAACAGTTTATTTTTTCTTTTTAAAACTACCCTGGGTGTTGGAAAATAATCTGCTCTACAGCTCCATATTTGTATTTGTGTGGATCGAGCATTTCATAGCTTATTTATGCATACAGTATCTCTTATAGCACTCTGGCATTACAGCAGGGAGCCATCTGGTTTGGAGGGGATTGAACAAAGAGTTGACTGTAAAGACAAGATGGAAGAGAAGAAGTCAAAGGAAAAAAAACTGCACTGTCAAATTCTGACAATAGGTACATAGGAGAAAAGTGTGTTGCAATTCTGCATATATAAAGTAAATCTTTTACAGTTAAATCCTCAATGCAAAATGTGGCAAAATAGAGGTTGTAATTATACTGCACACTGCAAGCATAACCAAAGTGATTTATTTGCTATGCTTCAGAAGCTTAGACGCATGCTCTTGTTAAAGCAATAAGCCTTCTGATGCAGAAGAAACAATAACTGCTGGTGTCTCTTACTGTGCATGGTAGGCAGTGCCAAATATTCAGTTTCTGCTGATAAACGGATATAAATTTATCAGTGTATGGAGATATAAGAAATATGACTGGGTACACTGATATAAATAATCTTATTTGAGTTACAGCACTATTTTCTTATATGTTTGGTGTAACAGAATATCAAGCAATGTCTGCATATTCTATATTTTAAACCAGACTCTCCTGAATAATGTAAGATCCACTGGGGTTTGGGCTCTGCTCAAATTATTTCATACCTGTATGTCAAGAGTCAGGCAACATTCATGACCCGTGAGCACCACAGCTAAAGAGGAGAACCGGTCTCAGCCAGGAGACAATTCAGGAGGCTTTATTACTGTCATGGTTTCCTGTAGGCTTCCTACCCACATACTAGTAACTGTGAGGAGACGAGAAACAAGTTTCAACTATTTATTGAAAGAATTATTAGCTGAGAGGTAAGCTGGCCCGGAAGGGTTCCTGAGTTCAAGCAGCAGCTCTCTGTGAGAGAAAGGGAAAGAGTGGTGAGTGACGCGGGTAATTGCAGAATGTTGTTACAGCTGAATATGTCTTTCTGGTCTGAGTGGATGATGCACCAGGAAGAGTGAGCAGAATCCAGAGTCGTTGGTTGGCATAGGTAGATGGGTTGAGGGCTGCAAAGCAAATGTTGGAGGGAGGACAGGTTGGCTTGGAGGTTCAGGTAGTTTGTGAGGACTTGCTGATTGTAAAGGTTGTAGTCCAGGAAGTTATTGCGTGAGGAATACCGAATTGAGGATTCAGGAGATCAGTTGGAGAGTCTGGTCCTGGGCAGAACTTGGAAGGCAACCTTCAGTGGTCAAAAAAAAATCCAGAATCTTAGCCCTGTCTTTTTTTTATTGAACAACATCGGAAGGTTTTTGAGCATGAACGACTCATTTAAAGTCCTGACACCAGCATGTCATTCAGATTTAAACCCAGACTTTGACTAGGCCATTCCAAAACATTTACTTTGGGTGTTCCAAATGGACAGTGACCCTAAGCGTACCACCAAATTGGTTACAAAATGTCCTACAGACAATTTTGTGATGGCCACATCACACAGCTCTCAGTTCCAAATCAAACTACTGGACAGAGCTGAAAACATGTTAGTAGTTTGCCTGCAAATCTGATTAAGCTTGTTATGATCCTGAGTTGTTTGATTTTCTGTTGTTTTTGTATTTTAACTATGTCTTTATGACTTAACTTTATCTGCTCCAACTCATAAACTGCAGTACTTCGATACTTCCAACCTGGACTAGATTGTTCTACACTAATAGCAAAATCTTTTAAACACAGTTTGGGATTTGTGAAAGCTTTATTTGATATTTGTAACAGTTTTATTAAGGGCCAAATTAATCGTTTTGGCATTTGGGGCACATTAGAACTGGTCCTGCTCCAAGGCAGAGTAATCTGGCCTTAGATATAGTGAGCACCTTCAGTCTATATGACCAGCTGGCCATACAAACTACTGCAAAGACATAGAGTTCTACCAACAAATTATTTATTTTAATGGCAATAAATAATAAAAAAGGCAAATGGACGTCTTATTGCTTACAGAGCAGAAGAAGAGACAAGTGTGACTCATCTTTTGTCAGGTCCTCCAAATCATTAGCGCCGTCTTCCACTTAACAGTTCCTTTGGTCCCATGAGTCATTTTTTAAAGCTCTTATCTGGGTTTTTTTTTTGTTTGTTTGTTTTGTTTCAGAATTTACAAGAAGTGTAATGTTAAACTTGATTTAATTAACTAAATCAACGGAAAAAACAACTACAGATTTAACAAAATTTCTTTCTGCTCTATTGCAGGTTTCTTTCCGTTTGACCGGTGTACCACCCCGGTCAAACTGTATCTCATAATTATGACACTGTTCCTGAAGCGTGTCATAATTATGAGATACTTAATCATAATATTGAGATAATTAGGTCATAATTATGAGATCCTGTCCTGCAGAGAAGCACTCAGAATTGTTGTCTGAGGGCCAAGAAAAGGCCCAACAGATTTACTTTCACAAGTGGAGCATTACAGCTAACGCTTTAAAGCTCTGCTTGATATTCATAAAAAGAAACTTTTTTAGAAACTGCTTTGGGATTATTTCAATATTACCAGCCTTTTAACCGAAAGGTGCACGTTACATAGTGAGTGTGAGGAGCCACAGACCCGCCCCGGTGGACCCGGGACAGATACGGAGGAGATCCGTGCCACAGACATCCAAAGGCACAGGAAGCTCCGGAGAACCACCACCGGGACTGCCGTAACCACCCCAGAGAGGAGAAGGGGAGAATCCCAGGGGAACCACCCAGCAGCCACAGTGTAGAAGCCCCAGGGGGCTGCAGCGACGAGAACACAGGCCCCGCCGGCAGTCGTCTACGCCTGAGCAGATCCAGCCATGGACCTCGAGACCCCGGGACATATCACTCCCCAAGCAGAGGCCCAACCGAGACCAGGGCTACGGGCCCGGGGAAGCAGCCACCAGGAGTGAGCCAGCACACACCAAAGCACCCAGGCCCGGATACCGAGAGCCACAAGTACACCGGCGGGCAGAGATACCAACCGCCGGCAAGTAGTGTGGCGGAGAGGGAATAGGCCCCACCAAGACCCAACCTGACACAAAAAACAGGTACACACAATCACACATTCCCACCCTCATGCGTACACATAAAAACACTCACACCCACGCACCCAACGTAAGACAAACAACAATGGACGTCATAAACTCACTTACACTCCCCATACATACTCTATACTCCCAGGCCCAGGTGCCTGGGACTGCAACAGTTTAAATCTACTTTTGGTAGATGTTCAGGTTCAGGCACGAGCCCAGACCAGGTTCAGGTGCTCGGCCGGTCTGCCTGTCTCCACCCCCGGAGGGAAGAGGACCACCTCCTGGGCCCGGGACCTGGTTGTCCCTATGGGGTATCGGCACCTGGGCCTGGGAGTATAGCATACCCACAGCATGATGGTGCCAACACCAATGCTCTCCATGCCCAGCCTGTCAGTTTAGGTGGGTTTGCAGTTGTTCCATTCCATGTCTTACCATACTTTCGATGCTTTAAACGTCTTCTTTTCAAATCTATATTATATATTTCGTCATGAACTGCAACAGTTTAAATCTACTTTTGGTAGATGTTCAGGTTCAGGCACGAGCCCAGACCAGGTTCAGGTGCTCGGCCGGTCTGCCTGTCTCCACCCCCGGAGGGAAGAGGACCAACTCCTGGCCCCGGGACCTGGTTGTCCCTATGGGGTATCGGCACCTGGGCCTGGGAGTATAGAGTATGTATGGGGAGTGTAAGTGAGTTTATGACGTCCATTGTTGTTTGTCTTACGTTGGGTGCGTGGGTGTGAGTGTTTTTATGTGTACGCATGAGGGTGGGAATGTGTGATTGTGTGTACCTGTTTTTGGTTGGAGTGAAATACAGTGGTAGCTCCAAATAAAGACAGTTAGAGGCCAAAAAGGTCAGGATGGATGATTACCTTGCAGCAGAACCAAAACATACAGCCATGTATCACTTTTCTCCCACTTCACAAATATGCTCTTCTCTATGTAAGTTTATCCTTAAAAAATAGACAGAAGATGGAAGATAGGTTACTCATAGGTGGCTCATTCATTCCTTTGTACTGCAAAGATTTTGCAGTATTCAGTGAAGGAATAGAAACATGTGGAGCCTAATTTTGGTCAGCATTGTGCACAAGTATTATATTAGCCTGTATTGTTTACCTTAGGATTGCATTAAAACTAGTTTTTTTTACAGAAGTGAATTTTGCACTAAAAGTGGCAATATTTTGATGCTTTCTCTAAATAATTAACACATGACTATCACAATCATTTAGATCGGGTTTTACTTTGCATGCTTGTTTTGAGTTTGGAATAATTTAGATGCATTTTGTATCCTTGAAGATTCATGTGTTTGTAAATGTTTTGCTTCTGTCATTGTTTCGCCTTCCTCATTTTTCTTTTGCACTTGACTTATAGACTTTTATCCCCATGATCTCTATATTTCCCTTTTGTGTTCTGGTTTTTAGCCATTTTGCTCTCAGTTCATGCTCCCCCACAGCTGTTCATTATTTAGTTAATCAGCCTCACCTGCTCATTGTTCCAGTAATAACTTCTCCTATAGTGTATTTCCCTACTTAGTTCTTTGTCAGATCCAGCTGTTACCATGTTTATAGGTGTTTGCATGTCTCATCCTCTACTTTGCTCATTAAAATTCTTTAGGTTGAAGTAAAAGAAAAGTCAATTTTACTCCTTTTGTGCACAGGTCAGCAGACATGCTAGTCCTTCCTCTCAAATGACATAAACATCAGATAATTGCAAAGGTTACAAAACAGTTTTTTGAAGGTAATCACTCAGAAAAATGTTGATAGATTTTTGGTGGTTTGGCTTCCAGGGAGCATATGTGACTCCATATCCATCCATCTATTTTCTCCAAAACACTAGCAAAATGCACCCTACCAACATAATATTATCCACCTACTTTTTTTTGCTCCTTTACAGGTTTACCAACTGATAAAAAGCCACAGCATTAGCTGGATAATACATTTGATCCTTTTGGACGTATAATGACCCAGAGATGCCAGCTTACTGAGTTTAGTCGCAGGCTGCGCAAACCTGACACTGCAGGAGAAGAATACACTGAGTATATGTCTATCAAATCTTCTCAGCGCAAGTTTCATTGAATACTAAATTAATCCAAAATAGTTTCCTCTAAAGTAAGTGTATATGTTTTGTAGTTCTCTGATCATTTGAACTTCCAGAGTTTACTCTCCCTTTGTCTTCACACCCACGTGTGTGAAGTTGGTAAAAGGAGAGGGTCAGCAGAGAAAATAACTAATTACAGCTTGTTACTCATGAATATGATAATAACAGAGTGAATTAAAATGGTATACATCCATCATGCATGCATCTGTGTCACTTTGGCAAGTCAAACTGAGGAATGGCATTATTTCACAGAAGACATAAAAGGTGCACATTTTAATTGGAGTCTGAATGTCTGCAGTTGCACTGCCCAGTGGCTCTACAGGATTGTGCTATAAATGCAAATGTTATATTGCTCTGAAATTAACTGTGAATGAAACAGGGGAAAAGAGAACCGAGTGGTGCCATACACCAAATTAATGTCTTAATGATCTGCCATCGTTCTCAGACAGTTTTTCTGAATTAGCATAAAATCCAACTTTCCAATGGTATTTGAAGTAAAAGAGAAGCAGAACTTTCACTCAAAAACACGATTGTTTTTTTTATTATTTTGGAGCTAAATTGTATAGTAAATAAAAGAGTACAGCAATAAATACTCCCAGCTAAATGAGGAGTCAGAAGAAAATGTTGGCCTAAATTCACACCAACCAGAAGCCTAAAAATTTAAATCTTGATCATGTACAGCAAGGTACCAAATAAGTAACATTACCGAGTAACTCTATAATGTGGATATGAAGTTGCTAATCCAAAGCATGCAGAAGAATGATTTTGTCCCCAAGCATCACATGACCTCCACCATGTTTTACTGTCTGTATGAAGCAGTTTTTCTGAAATGCTGTGTTAGTTTTACATCAGAGTTAGCTGCACATATATATATATATATATATATATATATATATATATATATATAAGCTTTATGATTATTGATTAATTAATATTTATCCAAAATTACAATTAAAACCCATAAATCAGTACTTACGGATAAAAATCAGAGATATCCTCTGGTGTCGTGATTATGGGCGCAAACCCCTAATAATTACAATTACTAAATTCTCATTAGGAGGCATTTGAGGCTCAATATGGAGCAAATCACTGCATCCCATCTACTATATCAACAAGATGGAACTCAACACTTCACCTCATGGAACTTGTCACTGATCTCGATCCCCAAAGCTTAAATGTTCTGCTAGAAACTCAGGGACATAAAGTGCTGTGCCTGGTAGCTCAAGAATGGAGCCAGCTTAAATAATTTGTAGAAATCCTAGCCCCTTTCTTCAAGCAACAGACCTCAGTGATCACCTGCAAAGACTCCATGCCTTTTCTCTGGCTATCCAAAGAAAGGCACCAAGAAAACTACAGACCCTGACTCTTCTGATAGGACCGAGCTTAATCGGTACATCCAAATGACTTCTGAAGAAGATGAAGTGGAATGTTTAGACTTCTGGAAAAGGTATACAAATGTTGTCCTAAGGCTTTATCATGTGGCTATGATGGCACCTGCTGTTCCTGCCACCAGTGCACCAGTAGAGAGGGTGTTCTGTCATGGAGGCCTTATAAGGCGTCCTCATCAAGCCAGACTAAGTGCAAGTACCCTATCAATCTTGATCTGCAATATATCAGTTGTATGAACATTTGCCTTGTGTTGGGATGCTGAAAGACACCTTGAATTTTGAATAGGCTGTTTTCAATCCAGTGCATTAACAGACAAAAAGTTGATACTGCAGGGCTTTTTATGTCAGAATTATTATTGTCCATTTAAATTCTGCTTTAATTTTCATTATTTGTTTAAACTATTTGTTTTTCTTTTCTTTTATTTTTATGCATACCTTTCATATATTGTTGGAAAAAGGCAGGATTTAGATTTTCCTTTTTTTTCACAGCCCTCATTTTTCTTTTAAAATAAAATATAGCAGATGTTCACTGGTAGAACAAAAGAATATTGTATCCACAAACATGTCAGTTTTGTAAGAAAATAACATTTTGGGTGAAAAATACAGCTAACAAATTGATTTGTAAAACATTTATGTGTGTGCTTTTTTATTGTATATAGGAAATATAGGGCCCTTGTTCAGAGCCAACCTGTCATAAAGGTAACTGTGAGAAGATGGTCACAGGAAACTGAAGTAGCCCTGTGAGGTTGCTTTGAGGCTACAAACTGGGACGTACTGTGCCAGCAACATGGAGAGAACATCAGTGGCCTGACTGAATGTGTAACCGACTATATAAGTCTCTGTGTGCATACCACCATCCCCACCAGAATAGTGAGATGCTTACCCAATAACAAACCATGGATCACCAGTGACCTGAAGGACCTGCTTAACGATAAGAAAAGAGCCTTCATAGAGAGAGATAGGGAATTATTGTATGCAGAAGCAACTTAAAGTCAAGATAAGAGACAGCAAGGTGGTGTACAAGAAGAAAATGGAGAGCAAGCTCCAGCAAAACAATATCAGAGATTTGGTCAGGAATGAAGAAGATCACAGACTTCAAGCAGAAGGACGTTCGGACCGATGGATGTCTGGAAAGAGTCAGTGAACTAAATATGTTGTTTATTAAAACAATTAAAAAACTCAGTTTTACCACAGTCTACCTCTGCGGTTGGGTCCTGTAAAATTACCTACATAACAGATTGGACTTCAAACATTTTTTGAAATCAAGCCTAAAGCCAGGTAGTTTGGGTAAACAGATGGTTTCATTGTACATTTCTGGTAACTGTGTCACCAAATGTTTACTGGACCAGAGCAAATAATGGCTTCCTCCAAATGACAGGGGCCATGTACAAATCAGCACCTAACTATCCAACCATATAATCAGCACTTAACACATAATCAGTTGTGGACTTCATGTAAAAAAAAAATAAAAAATTAAGCTACAGAGTATAGTCTTGCATTATTTAAAACACAAAGATAAAAAAACAATGAGTTTTAACACTGAGAAGTCAAATCAGTACTAGATGTGAGCTCATTATCATAATCATTATGAAATGAAAGCACAAATGGATGAAGCAGCTATTTAAAATAAAACTGTATTTTCTACAGAGGGCCTTTCTGCAGTGGTCTCAAAGAGGTCTGTCAGCCAGTCATTTGGGCTGCTGCAACCAACATCTTACGCAGGTGCCAATCACTTCTCTCTTTCACTCTTTTGTACCGCTGCAGCTTTGCTCTTTTCATATCTAACCTCTTCCAGCATAAAAAGAAGCCTTTTGCCACAGGACATCAATTCATACCCACCTTGGGGATGTGTCATTGAATTAGTGAAGGAGTAAATTCATCCAGAGCTAGTTTTAGGAGCCTTCAGGAAGTCTTTACATATAACAGAAAAGTTGCTCTGCTATATTCTTCTGAGTCTTTTACCTTTTAGTGTTACAGAACATGAGGTGGAGCCTTAAAATTTTTATAGGGGTAGCCATACTGAAATGATTGCTCACAGAGGGTTTCTTTTTGTCGATTGAGCAGTGGTTGTTTTTCACTCTCTCATTATACAGAAGACTCACAGATGACTTGCAGAGACACATGACTAACTTTGCCTTTTATCCCTTAATTGATAAGAAAAATACACAAATACTGAATTTTGTATTCGTCATCTTTTATGTTATTTTATCATCAGTGTGGATCAATATATTTCCATGGTCAGTTTATTCAATTCAATTCAATTCAAAAATACTAATCCCAAAGGGAAATTAAATGTTTGTTGGAAAAATGTATATACGTTATCATTGTTTAGTTTAAACTAAGTTTATGTTTAAATTTTATTCTAGTTAAGATGATTCCTGTGATTGATTTTTAGGGTGTAAGAGGGAGTGGAGAGTTAAGGAATGTGGTCTGGAGTGGATCACTCTTTGTGAGAAGGAAGTCGCTGTTTGGCAGAGGACTAGCTCACCCTTGCAAGTCAAACTTACTTGGTTCAACTTGTGCCTTATTTTACACTTGTCTGTGTTTGTCAGCTTTCTAACTCTAACAATGTTGTTGTAGCTCATAATTTACAGGTTTCCTCAAAGAGCTGTTGTAGATGCTGATCTCCGTGGGCAGGAAGGATCTCCTTCGGTCTGTCTTACAGCAGATCTGAAGAAGCCTCTGACTGAAGACACTCTGTTGTAGGACAGTCTCATGAAGAGGATGCTCAGGGTTCTCCATAATGTTCTTCATTTTATGATGCAATGATCTCCAGAGGTTCCAGAGGAGTCCCCAGAACAAAGCCAGCCCTCTTTATTAGCTTGTTGAGCTTTTTTAAGTACCTGGCTCTGATGCTGCTACCCCAGCAAATGATGGAAGAGGAGATCACACTCTCCACAACAGACTTTAGAAGATATTCAGCATCTTGCTGGAAACACAGAAGGTTCTAAACTTACTGAAGAAGTACAGTCTGCTCTGTGCCTTCTTGTAGACAGCTTAACAGTTGTCCAGGTGAACACCGAGGTATTTATACAGTATTTAGACAGTGAGTTTGTTGAAGCAGGTGTATGATGGCATCTTCAACTCCACAGCTATAAGCAAACTGAAGGGGGCCCTGATAGTTTTTTCCTTACTCAGGTGGGCCAACAGGAGTCTCTCTAGGACCTTCATAAGGCAAAATGTCAGGGCAACAGGTCTATAGTCATTGAGGACTGATGAGTGAGTTTTCTTTGGTACCAGAACAAGACAGGAGGTCTTCCACAACACTGAAAGTGCTGCAGAATCCCACAGAGCTGCTCTGCACAGGCCTTCAGGACTCTAAGGCTGACACCATTTGGACCTGCAACCTTATTCAGGTTCAGTCTCTCCAGCTGCCTCTTCACCTGACTTCTAGCGACACACAGATGGAAGGAGGAGGCAAAGGGAGCATCAACATCTTCTGATTTGGTTCAAGGCAAACAAGTAGAAGTAGATGGGTCCATGGCTGAGGTGGAAGATAAAACATTTGAAGTATGACAGAAGATCTGTGGGTCAAAGGAGGGTCAGATGTCTGTTTGGCTGTGAGCAGGAGAGGAGGATTCTGAGCTTGTTTCTGAACTGAACCTATTGAAGAATGTGTTCAGTTCATTGGCTCTGTCCAGATATTCTGCTTGAAGCCTGTGATCTTCATCCATGACCACACATCTCTTACATTGTTTTGTTGGAGCTTGCTCTCCGGCTTCTTTTTGTACACCATCTTGCTGTCTCTTATCTTAACTTTGAGTTGCTTCTCTATACTCCTCAATAATTCCCTGTCTCTATCTCTGAAGGCTCTTTTCCTGTTATTAAGCAGGTCCTTCAGGTCACTGGTGATCCAGGGTTTGTTATTGGGGAAGCACCGTTCTGGTGGGAATGATGTTATCCACACAGAGGTTTATATAGTCGGTTATACATTCAGTCATGCCATTGATGTCTTCTCCATGCGGCTGGCACAGTGTGTCCCAGTCTGTAGCCTCAAAGCAACCTCGCAGGGCTTCTTCACCTAACTGTGACCCATTCCTTACAGTCCTCTATATTACATGTTGCCCCTGAAAAAGGGGGTCATATTTTGAGCAGAGAAAAATTTGATTTTGTTGTGATTTGTCTAGAGGAGGTCTTGCTTTAAAGATCCTTTTGAACTCACATTATATTCTATTGGTAAATTGTGTATATGTATGACATCTCTCTCTGAGATCTCTTCTTTTGTTTGTTCTGTTTTTGATACTTTTTATCACGGAAATCATTATTGGTATATGAATGTCAGTCACTGTTGGAGCTCCGTCTATCTGTCACCAGGCTAGCTCATTTCATTCATAATGGGTTCAGCAACAAGTGTCCTCCTCTAGTCGCTGATGTCCCTGTGTACCTGTTCCGTGATTCACACCTGTCCGCCCGGTGACACCGGGAAGGCTGGTGAAGCTGAAAACATGTCTTGCACTTTCTTCATTGACCGGATCAACCCGTTGTCTGTCGTGGCGCTTTGTGGATCCTGCTGAACCCCGTCTAATTTCGCTGGTGGGCTTTGGTGTCCACAGTGGTCCCGCTCGCCGCTGTTTTTCTGGCCTTAGGCGTCGTGGGATAAACATAGTAAACTTGCGACCTACGGCTTGGGCGCCTCGATCATCTTTTCCAGTGCCTACAAGAATGGCCCTGTTAAATGCTAGATGGCTTTCTAATAAGACTGTTATACTAAATTTTGAGTCCAGCTGTTTCTTTGATCTTTTACCTACAGACTGTTCATATTTTAATGTGCTGAGGTCTTCTGGACATGGTGGAGGTGTTGCAGTTGTTTTTAAGAAGTTCACCTGTAAACAACTTTTAACTGTTTGTTACTCAAGCTTTGAGTGTCTGATGTTTGAGTTGGGTCGCACCCGCCCAACTCTATGTGCTGTTGTTTACAGACCTCCAAAATATAACAAACATTTCAGCGGGGATTTTTCTGACTTCTTGGCTGGGATTATGCCAAAAAATGATCATGTTTTGTTTGTGATTTTAACATTCAGCCACTGCTGCTTTTAATGAGACTGAGTCTCCTGTTGGTTTAACTACTGAAGAGATCACCTTTCACTTTTATTATAAGTGCCAAATGGTTCTCGATGTGGGCGCTCCTTTCAAGACTGTGAGACCTAAACCAAAGTCTGAACCCACAGGATCAATATACACGGCCGGGCTGCTATAGCCAAACCTTTGGTCACTCATGCCAATGCCAAACGTCGGTTTCAATGGTGCAAGGAGCGCAAATCTTGGGCTGTGGACAATGTGAAACATGTATTGTTCTCTGATGAGTCCACCTTTACTGTTTTCCCCACATCCGAGAGAGTTACGGTGTGGGGGAAGCCCCAAGAAGTGTACCACCCAGACTTTTTGCATGCCTAGAGTGAAGCATGGGGGTGGATCATTGATGGTTTGGGCTCCCATATCATGGCATTCCCTTGGCCCAATGCTTATGCTAGAGGGGCCGTCACTGCCAAGGACTACCGAACCATCTTGAGGACCATGTGCATCCAAATGGTTTCAAACATTGTATCCTGAAGGCGGTGCCGGTTATCAGGATGACAATGCACCAATACACCACACCCAGAGACTGGTGAAAGATTGGTTTGATTAACATGAAAGTGAAGTCGAACATCTCCCATGGCCTGCACAGTCACCAGATCTAAATATTATTGAGCCACTTTGGGGTGTTTTGGAGGAGCGAGTCAGGAAACGTTTTCCTCCACCAGTATCACGTAGTGACCTGGCCACTATCCTGCAAGAAGAATGGCTTAAAATCCCTCTGACCACTGTGCAGGACTTGTATATGTCATTCCCAAGACGAATTGACGCTGTATTGGCCGCAAAAGGAGGCCCTACACCATACTAAGAAATTATTGTGGTCTAAAACCAGGTGTTTCAGTTTCATTGTCCAACCCCTGTATATGCTCCCTTTAGGTTCCATTTTTAGAAAATGTAATATTTAATTTCATTCATATTCATATATTCAAATTTTCTAAACTTCAATGAAAATAAAACTGAAGTTATGATTTTCGGTCCCAGTGGAAATCGTAGCGCCTCACCTTCTGATCTTGGTAACCTCGAGCAGTTCGTTAAATCTTATGTGAAAAATCTTGGAGTAATTCTTGATTCCAGTCTTAATTTTGAGAAACAGATTAGTTCTGTCGTAAAAATGTCCTTTTTAAAATTGAGACTTTTATCCAAACCATTTTTATCTTTTTTGAACGGGTGATTAATGCTTTCATCAGCTCCCAACTTGATTACTGCAATTCTCTGTGTGTTGGTGTATACCAACATGTGATTAATTTCGCCTAATCGGATCAAAGCGGGTCAAATCGGATTTGGTCGAGCTCCGGCAGCAATGGCGGACGATGGTGGCAAAAGTAAAAAATGTAAGTAGTACGCTTTCAGTGACCCCATATAAACTTTTAAGCTTTTTTAGGTGAGAATGTGGGTTTGTTGAACTCATATCCACTTGGTTATATAAGATTCCACTTAATTTAAAAAAAGAGGTTCTGCGTTTCTCGGCGGCACCTCGCTTCGGGAGATGTCAGCCAACCAAGCAGTGTTCCTTCCCTCTTCTGGAGAATGTGCCTGATTCCCGGCTCATCGTTTTGAACCTACCACTGGGTTTAACTACTGGATGGAAGAGTGGAACCCACATTTGTCATTGTCTTTTTCCTTGTTTCCCTGGAAATAAACCTTTGAAACGTTTTACTCTTGTTTGTATACTGGACTCTTTTGAATAATAGGCTACTGCTTAAACCACAAACCCATTGTGCGCATCAGTGATTATTTGAGTTAAGTACTTAGTTTGGTTGATTTGTTTCTTTGACAATTAGTCACCACACATAGCCTGTGTTCATCTGGAGACTCAACCTGAGCGCTCTTCAATTGTAACTGCCCACGGCTCCACCCCGTGGCCAACGATATCACTGCCGTACTATTGAAAATGTATGCGAATGGCTACGGACTACAAGTACTCCACTGCCGCACCGGGGCTGCTGCCATATTCCGATCAACCGGAAGTAACAAAAATTATACTGTGAACGCTATGACTGATAAAACTGAAGTAATAAAAATGGAGGCGGTAAAATCAAAGCAGAGAATGAAAACAAGCAACATTAAATTTGATGACCTTAGTATTTATAACCTGTTGAGGAAATTATTCAATCATTTACTTGACAGACATCTAATAGCACTAGTAAAACATGTAGAAGTAGAAGATTATCAATAATAATGAATTCATTCATCTGCTATACCGCTTATTCCGTAGTAGGTCACGGGGGAGCTGGTGCCTATCTCATGCAGTCTATGGGTGAGAGGCAGGGTACACCCTGGACAGGTCGCCAATCCCTCACCGGGCAACACAGAGACACACAACCATGCACACACTCATTCATAGCTAAGGGCAATTTAGAGAGACCAGTTAACCTAACAGTCATTTTTTTGGACTGTTGGAGGAAGCCGGAGTACCCGGTGAGAACCCACGCATGCACAGGTAGAACATGCAAACTCCATGCAGAAAGATCCCTGGCCGGGAGTCGAACCCAGGACCTTCTTGCAGCGCTACCAACTGCGCCACCGTGTAGCCCATACTTGATCGCTCAGGATGGCTGTGGGCAGGAAGGATCTCCTGTAGCGGTCTGTCTTACAGCAGATCTAAAGAAGCCTTTGACACTCTGTTGCTGTATGACAGTCTCATGAAGAGGATGCTCAGGGTTCTCCATCCTTCTTTGCACAATGATCTCCAGAGCCAGCCTTCTTTATTAACTTGTTGAGCTTTTTTAGGTCCCTGGCTCTGATGCTGCTACCCCAGCAGATGATGGCAGAAGAGATATGAGATATAACTCTCCACAACAGACTTGCAGAAGATATGGAGCATCTTGCTGCAAACACCGAAGGCCTAAGCTTCCTCAAGAAGTACAGTCTGCTCTGTCCCTTCCTGTAGATTACTTCACAGTTGCATCTCCACTCCAGTCTGTTGCCCAGGTAAACACCAAGGTATATAAACTCCTCCCCTTCTTCTCCCATGATGGAAATAAGTGTCTGACCTATTCTTGTTTCTCTTAAAGTCTACAATCATCTCCTTTGTTTAATTCCCGTTCAAATTGAGATGATTGTTTCCACACCATGCCACAAAGCAGCTAAAAGTACATTTACAAGCCAAGAAATCATGAAATACACTCACCGGCCACTTTATTAGGTACACCTTGCCAGTACCGGGTTGGACCCCCTTTTGCCTTCAGAACTGCCTTAATCCTTTGTGGCATAGATTCAACAAGGTACTGGAAACATTCCTCAGAGAGTTTGGTCCATATTGACATGATAGCATCACACAGATGCTGCAGATTTGTCAGCCGCACATCCATGATGTAGATGTACTGTTCCACCACATCCCAAAGGTGCTCTATTGGATTGAAATCTGGTGACTATGGAGGCCATTTGAGTACAGTGAACTCATTGTCATGTTCAAGAAACCAGTCTGAGATGATTCATGCTTTATGACATGGTGCGTTATCCTGCTGTAAGTAACCATCAGAAGATGGGTACAATGTGGTCATAAAGAGATGGACATGGTCAGCAACAATACTCAGGTAGGCTGTGGCGTTAACGCGATGCTCAGTTGGTACTAAGGGGCCCAAGAAAATATCCCCCACACCATTACACCATCACCACCAGCCTGAACCGTTGATAGAAGGCAGGATGGATCCAGGCTTTCATGTTGTTGACGCCAAATTCTGACCCTACCATCTGAATGTCGCAGCAGAAATCGAGACTCATCAGACCAGGCAACGTTTTTCCAATCTTCTATTGTCCAATTTTGGTGAGCCTGTGGGAATTGCAGCCTCAGTTTCCTGTTCTTAGCTGACAGGAGTGGCACCCGGTGTGGTCTTCTGCTGCGGTAGCCCATCCACCTCAAGGTTTGACGTGTTGTGCGTTTATAGATGCTCTTCTGCATCTTCTGCTCTTCTTTAGTTGTAACAAGTGTTTATTTGAGCTACTGTTGCCTTTCTATCAGCTCAAACCAGTCTGGCCATTCTCCTCTGACCTCTGGCGTCAACAAGACATTTGCGCCCATAGAACTGCCGCTCACTGGATATTTTCTCTTTTTCGGACCATTCTCTGTAAACCCTAGAGATGGTAGTGCATGAAAATCCTAGTAGATCAACAGTTTCTGAAATACTCAGACCAAGCCGTCTGGCACCAACAACCATGCCATGTTTAAAGTCACTTAAATCACCTTTCTTCCTGTCAGAATCTGCCATTTTGTCCTTAGATTTAGTTCCTTCTAGAGGTACTATTTATGTTTCTTTTTAGGTTTCTGTTCCCTGCTTCTCCCAGTTAGTTTAGTGTTTGTTTCCCTTAGAGTTGTCTCTAGTTTAGTTTCCCCTCCTGTCTCTGCGTTTCCTAGCTCCTGTTGCCATAGTAACTTATTCCCTCAGTTCCCTACACCTGCTCATCACACCTGTCAGCACTCACCCTGATTACCTGCCTCTCCTTCTCACTGTCTCACTATTCACTTCCCTCTGTATAAAAGCTTACCGGTTTCACTTGTTCACCGTTGGTTCCTCCTGTTATCTTCCTGCGTCTCCAGCTTCGTATCCTCATGTAAGCCATTTTAATTATTTGTGATTAAAGTAAGAAGACTTCCAAAACTATGTGGCTTCCAAGCGTCTGTCTGCATCCCGGTCCCAACCAACCACAAACCATGACACTTTCCCATTCTGATGCTCGGTTTTAACTGCAGCTGATCGTCTTGACCATGTCTACATGCCTAAATGCACTGAGTTGCTACCATGTGATTGGCTCATTAGAAATTTGGGTTAACAAGCAGTTGGACAAGTGTACCTAATAAAGTGGCCGTTGAGAGTATGAGTCCTTGACATTTGCGTAAAAAAAATCCAACGTTTTGTTTTCTCTGGTACAGCAGCTGACCAACTGTTGAAATGTTGAGTGAAGCATGGTTAAAATCACCAGATATTACCAAAAACGCATTGGGGTGTTGTATCTGTAGCTTAGCAACAACTGAGCTGATGACATCACATGCAGTGACTGCAAAAACTGATGGTGGAATGTTGCAAAAATAACCCTGGTGAACTCTCTGGGTAAATATGGATAATATGTAAATATTAATAAGATGCTAACAAAAACAAGTCAAATAGAAAATGCATCTTTCAGAAACAGCTTTGGCATGCTTTTGCCATTCATATTGTGAAAGGGAAGGCTCATGTTAAAGAATTGATGGCTTTTTAGCTTTGATTGATTTTCAGTTTGAGTAATATGATAGGATAAGACATGATAAAACATATTCCTTGTTATACATTAATGCATTTTTAACATAATATCCATGCCTGCTACACATGCAGAAAATAAAGCAATAAATAAATGGTTTACTTTTTTTACATGGGAGTTGACTGTATCTTTAGTTTCCGAAGCTAACGTTATCTTTGGCTTGGGTTGATAAAAGAGCTGCAAGAAAAATATCATTTAGTTGTGGACAGAAAATCTCAAAGATATTAGACAAAATTTGTATGAGACCATCTTCATGGGTAAGAACAGAGTCTGGTCTGACAGAAGCCACCGTCAATGTATTCTGGTAACTTACACACCTGCATTTCACACCATCCACAAATGATTAGTATTGGTGCTCTGCCAGATCTAACAATTGTTTGTAAATTCCTAATAGTAAAAGAAGCTACTGACCAAACCATTACAGGATCATTTGCATTCTGAAATAAAATAAGCTTTACCTACAAAACCAGACACAACTAGACAATTTCTTGGAGATTGGCCCTAAAGGACACAATTATGTGATGATTCCCTGCAAGCAGAGTCTGACATTTTGCACTTGCAAGCGTTTAATCCTTGTCTTCTTATCTTGTCTATTTTGCAAATTATTCAAAGCTGTCGCTGAGTAGGAAATCAACCAAGATTAATGTTTTAATCAATGGAAGTGCACTAGAGAAGGTTTATTTCTTAAAACTGCCCGTCTACTTAAAGCACAACACTAACTTATAAACAGTACATTGTGGCATACAAGGAAGTTTAATTATGCTGCTCTCATTATATTGTGACTGGCAGATAATTGTTGGTGACTGACTGCCCACAATGACTCAAGTTTGATTTAGATTTTTTTTTCTTTGCATTTGTGGTGGCTCAAAAATATTGATAACCCTTAGTCCTTTCTACATTTTGTCATAATACAACCACAACGTTTGTGTATTTTATCGAGAACGTTTTTTAACATTTTTAACATTTTAACAATTAATGTTAACATTTTAACATTAATTGACACATTTGTAGCATGCATTTATATTTATATTTAGCCCCCTTTACTCTGATATTCCCAAATAAAGTGCAGTGCAACCAACTCCCTTCAGAAGTCATATTATTAGTTCAAAATATCCCACTTTAGAGTATGAATCCAGCTGTTCTGTGAAGGCCGCAAAGGCTTATTACATTGGAGGTCAAGAAGCACCATGAAGACAAAGAAACACAGCAAACAGCACAAGGAAAATGTTTAAAGATGTTATATGCAGGTTTATGTTATAAGACAATTCCTCCGGTTTTACAGAAATGCAAACCTTGTAAGACATTTCAACTGAACAGCCGGGCAGGAGAGTATTGATCAAAGGTCAAAATGTCAGTCTCTAGATTTGCAAAGCTGGTACAGACACTCTGACCTGCAGCTGTAATTACAGCAAAGGGTATTATTATAGAGCATTTACACAGATTGACACTGCATAATAAATTCAAACCATGTATAATTTTTCTGCTACTTCATAAGTATGTAGCGCTTTCTGTTGGTCAATCACATAAAATCCTAATGAAATACACTGAAGTGTACAACTTGTTGTGGCATTACAAAATCTGGAAAAGTTAAAGCTGTATCAATACTTGTGAGTCTATTCATCACATCATAATTTAAACTTCTTAGCCCTCAAATTATGAAACGTCATTAGCAGTAATTTTAGTCTATATCTGTAGTTTAACAGGAGGATGGGATGTGCACTCCTGTTTAATTTTTATAAGAGTAGGTTACCTGTGGCTCTGAATAGAAGAGTGATGTGCAGCACTTATTTCTTTCAATACCCACTTTGCAAACATCACAGCTTGCTGCTTTTAACAAGATTAGGACAGACTTAGAACAGTGCATAGATATATTAATACTGAGACTGACAGGGCTGCTGCACTGCTTCAGATAAATTACACTCCTGGCTCAGCGATTAATTGAATGTTAGGCCCACAAGAAAAGAGGCAAGAATGCATAATTCCCAAATGATTTGGATAATTGCCCTGAATTATCACACTGTTGTGATTTGGCAGTCTCTATAAATCAGGATAGTGTTAATGAAGGTGATATAATTCTTAGGAGTTTGAGTTTTGGTTTTCATTTGGATGTATTTTTATAACTTCTGAGTTCTTTATTATTGTCCTACCATATTTAGCTCCTTCATGTTTGTTAGTGTCAGTAAGGTCTTGCCATATTAGTTCATTCCTTTAGATTTAGTTTCTTATTTCTTATGTTCTGTTCTCTGTGTAGCCTAGTTTATTCTCTTAGGTCATTATTAGTCTCTTTACCTTTGATTTGTTTTTTTCTTTGTTTCTAGTTTAGGTTCCCTCTGTGTTAATTATGCCCCTTTTCCATTAGTACCTAATCTATTTGGGATCGGGTCAGTTTAACACGATTAGATACATTTTCCATTACAACCGAGTACCATGTAAATGGGGGGCGTTATGGTTAATAGCAAAGCAGCCCCACGGTCCAGAGTGATGTGATAGAGACACAAAAAACACAGCAACAGCCTAGACTCCTGCCCACTCAGAGTGAAAGAAGAAAGCCAGACAAGGTTCTGGGCAATGAGACCCAGAGTACTGTGGATAAGTGCAGCAGAGAGAGGAAAGCAATATCAAACGGAAGGATACAAACTTGCAAAGGTGTGAGAGTACGGTAATGTTTCCTAATGCTACCTTGCTAGAATAGTGCATATACACAAAATAAGCCCAGCGTAGAATGATTTAACAGTTTAAAATATAAGGTACTGAAATATGCTGTGACTAGTGACGGTGCCCCCTAACCAATCAGAGACTGACATTCTTCTGACGTCTAGCGAACCACTCCAAGTATGGACTATTGGAAAAGGGGCACTAGTCTCCTTCGCGAAGTTTCCCCGCTCTCATTCTGCCACAGCTGTTCCACATCTCATCTGATAAGCTCATGTGGTTTCTTTGTCGTTTTCCAAAAACCTGCCTCAGTATTTAAGCTCCAGGTGTTTCATTATCTAATGCTGGATTATTAGCCTGAAATTTAAACAAGCACACCTTACAGGTCCCTCCCCCCTTGCTCTTTGCTGTGCTACAGCTCCTCCCCCACAGCGTAGCCTGTGCAGGCTAGTAAGCAGGGCCACCGATGACGGTGGATAAAGAGCTATGGCACATTCACTGGTAGAGACAAAACAACGACATGCTTTACATTGACTATGCCCTGCCCATACTTTAACTCAGGCGTGGAAATATTATATAAATGATAGAGATATTTATTAAATAGTCAAGCTCAGATGAACGACACAAAATCTGTTCAATTTCTTGCAAGCAAGGGTAGGCCACACTCTGCAGTGTAGAACTACAAAGAGCAGGCACCTTGTCTCCTTTATTTTATAGCACAAACAGTTTGAGTGTGTGTGTGTGTGTTACAAAGGTGGGAGTGAAAAAAGGAACATTTTGGTTTCCAAAAGTACAGTTGGTTTCGGGGAGTATGCATTCCTTTAAAGGAGATAACAGAACTCAGTCTGCACAGTCTGCATGCTGAGTTCACATAAAGGGGACAGACATACATAGTTTAACATGAGTGATAAAGAAAAAAAAAAATTTTTTTCCCCCCCAACACCAAAGCGTTGGCCAAGGGACAGCATGCAGCAACAGCAAACACCAGCTCAAAAAAAATAGGAGTGGCTGTTGCTCCGGAAGGAGATTTAAAAGGGGAGGAATAGAGATCATCTCTCTGTACTCTCCTGTCATGATACTTTTCCTGTCAGGAATTTTACTGAACTTCATGATCGACTTGCATACTACTTACATACCTACTACTATGAGTGAAGAAAAGAAACAAGATGCCAAAAATGTGCACCATCGGTGTCCTGCTAAGGAAGAAAAGACTGAGGTTGGAGCCGGGCGTACCTTAAATAACGTGTTACAGTACCAACTGCTTGTATGGGGGGGAAAGGTTGTTTCTCATGTTGTTTTTTCTTGTATCATGTGACTATCTGAATAAGAACACTACCATACAAACCTGGTGTGAAAAACTGTTATTCACAGAGACAAATGTACACTTTTTCAAAAGTACAGTGCACACTTGATAAGCGTTCCAAATGTTACCTTAATTATAAAGGGAGTTGCAAAAAACAGATCCCCAAAACTCTTTCGGGTTCATGTTTTGTCCCTGTGTACAAGCATGTGAGTGGCTATTTTTAAATCTAGGGACTCTGCAATTTGCTATGCTAAGACACCGGAAATTTAAAGTGAGGCACACAATCTGGGGGATTCATGGGTTTTCTCAACAAGAGCCTGCAAAAACGGGTTTTTCTAAAAAACCGTATTAAAAAAAACGCCCCTGTCCGGGGGCTCATGGTGACCCCTTCTGTATTAATAAAGACATCAGGAACAGAGCCCTTGCTGGATTTCTAAATAGGGGGTTTTTTTTTCTTCTCTCACCTTTTTGCAATAGAAAAAACCACAGTCTTCCATGGGGCATGGGATCGGCTACCTACAGTTAAAAAAATCACAGTAGCCCCAGTAAAATATGGCCACAAAAAAGGACTAAAACAGTGAAACTACAGCAACCCCTGTCTTCTCCCCCACAGAAAAGCAAAACCAGCCATAATCCAAAGCGTGAAGCTTCCACACCCAGAGAGCTCTTTCCTCGCGATCGAAAGCTGTCTGTCGGGGACTACGTATCTCAAGAACTTTCTTAAAAGTGTTGTCGCCGCACCACAAATCCACTTTACAGTTCCCTTCTCCCCCCTCACCTTTTGTTGCAAAAAAAACAGGTTTTGCAAGTGATCCCAAAAACCCAGACTTCGGCAGCATGTTGCTCTCGGTGAGAGGGACTTTGTTCACAGGCTGCTGTTTTGTTTCGTCCTGGACAAGAGCAGTGCGGCCGTGGTCAAACCCAAACGTGAAGACACCTCCGCTCTAGGGACACAGCGAGGGCCCGCGGACACCGAGGACGCGAGAGACGAGTTCGAGGGTTGGATACACAGAGAGCTGGTAAGAGCCTGCACGTGTTCCAACAAGACGAGGCGACGACCAATAATATCGCGATCGGTGACTCTGACGAAGAGGTCCTGGAAGAGGTATTCAAACCCTTCATGAGATTGCAACTGGCCAGGAAATGAGCCTGCTCGTGTAACAACGCAATGGTATTGATGAGAGACGGCAAAAGGGATCTGAGTTCCATGTTCCACTGGCTGGACATCCGCAGCAACACGTTCAACGAGGACAAACTCGACAGGAAGAAAGTCAAAGAGCTACAGGGTACTCACGCCAGTCAACGCTGTAAGCAAGCATTCGAACATGCTGCTGGAGACCATAACGGATCTGCGGCTGCAGACCGTGGAGAGCTCTATTGGCCTGTTGACGGACAAGGCAGGCAAAGGGTAGGGAAAGTCGCTGTTCACCTTGATCCTGCGAGAACTCACATGCCCGAAGTGGACTAATCAGAGCCTCGTCCTCTGGAGCTATGATCTCGGGATGCTGAAAGATGTGCAGTTCCTCGGAAGGCTCAAGTCCTTCGCTCTCGGACTCAACGGGTTCCCCGGAAACGAGATGATTCCGACAGGAGAACTTTTGGTTTTCAGATATTTCCCAACACCCTGGTCAACAGCAATCGCCCGGATCTGTTCGTATGAACCCTACTTTACAGACACATGCCAGTGATGAAGGCTCGCATGGACAGGGTGCTACATGAAATAAAGAGCCGATGGCAAAAGCAGAGTGTCACGCAACTACTGAACGAAGGTGCATGTCAGTGTGGAGAAAGACAAAGGCCAAATCCAGGCGAAGGATGCGGCAGAGAGTGTCAGACCGCGTTCTGCTGCTTCCACAACCTCTCGGAGTGTCACCTGTTCCATGCCAGCAAGGACGACAACAGGTACTATTTCGCTCACCTCTACCCTCACTTGGCCAAGGTGGAGCACCTCAGTACAGAAATGAAGGTTCGGTACAGGGGCCGCAGACAGTTTCAATGCATTGTTCTACGTCCTCATCAAGACGCGGTTTGGTGAGAGAGACTCACTGTACCATGGACTCAGAGAGTGGTAAGCGAGCTGAACAGTTCCAGTTTGTCTCCCCACACCCAAGACCTTTATGCGAACAACACTTCACTACTTCGTCATCTCACAGAGCGGTGTCCCTATCCCTACTCATACTATGTAACCCTGTCTCTGTTCTACCCGCACCCTGAACGGTCCCTGTGAAGACAGGGTGAGATGGTGACCGTTGACATTCCTTTCCTGTCCTCAATCTCCCAAGCGGCAGTGTGCACCGCTCAGCTTTTGTGTGTCTCGTGGGTAATCGCAGTCATGCTGTGCAAGCCTTTCTAAGAATACCGAGCATGAACACAGGTGTGTATGTATTTTCAACAAAAAAACATTGTAAGCAAATAAAGATATATAGCTTATCACATATTTCATATGTGATTTGAAACATGCATGTGTCCAAACTTTCTTGTGTAATGTTATTCTAACTCATTAATGCTGTGTAACCTTGTCTAAGAATAAATGGCTTCAACATGTGTGAATATGTACAAATGGTCCTTTATTGCAAACGGGATGAAACAACAACCGTGTCCCGCTCCCCACACCCGAGACCTTTATGCGTATGTAGTAGTACAGAAATACGTTTATTTCTATACAGATAAGTTCCGGTAAGAGAACTTCCGGTTGGCTCAAGTGGGCGCGGTATA
Source organism: Crenichthys baileyi (assembly GCA_036173005.1). Classification (NCBI taxonomy): domain Eukaryota; kingdom Metazoa; phylum Chordata; class Actinopteri; order Cyprinodontiformes; family Goodeidae; genus Crenichthys; species Crenichthys baileyi. The sequence continues at coordinate 622,284 of JAHHUM010000901.1, forward strand.
AAAGAGGCTGCCCCATCCTATTTGGCACATGCATGTTCTCTTTGTGCTCCCGCTGAGTGGCTCGCGTCCTATGGGGTTTTGCTTCAAATGAGCGACAGATTGCAAGGCGTGATACATGCTGCTTTGATTTCTGGTGGTAGGTATCCTCTCTTGCTGTAATATAGCTGATCTGTATAGAAAAGCTAAGTTTTAGTATGATCATAGGTGAACACCACAGTGTTGCTCCTTCTCTTCCTCCTGTGCATGGCTGCCTGGATCGGTAGGTGGGCAACTATGTTAATTCTCATTGTCAGCTCAAGTTTCTAAGGTGCAGGTTTTCAAACTAGCATCTCATGGGTTAGTATGGAGAGCTAACAGAAGTATGTATACAAAAAGAAAAACTGGCTAAAGTCTGCAGACACAAAATTAACCTGGATTGAAGCTCTAACTAGGTTTATTTAAACTGAGATCCTCTCCAAATGCAACGATATATGTCAGTCTACATGAGATACTAACAACTTCAACTTCAAATGACTAAACGACCCAAGACCAAAGACCAAGGTTCTGACTGACTTATGAACCTCACTGACCTGACAATGATTGCATGACACTTCTCCAGACTGTATGGACCCAACAGACAACACATTCAAGGTGGACTCCACTAAGACCACCTTATTGATCCTTGGTGGACACAAAAGAATTGAAGCATTCAAAACAGACCTAGTGGAAACAAAAAGGGTTATGAGGAAACAATGTGTATTTTAAGAATATAAAAGGAAAATTATATTCAAATTTTTGCAAATGAAATTGCTCTGACAGAGAAGTAAGTAAGTAAAAATGTATTTGTATAGCACATTTCAGCGGCAGGGCAATTCAAAGTGCTTGACATTATAAAAACATAAAATCATTAAAAACATCAATCAAGTACACAGCAAATCAGTCACCACACAAAATCAAAAAAACCATCAAGTGGATATTCATGACAGCCATGGGGAAAAGTTGTCAGTGTGTGAATGTGTGTGAATGGGAATAACTGATTTCATTATAGAGTGTCTTTGAGGGACCTTAAAGCGCTAATAAAGGTCTGATGTTCTGATGATCATTGCCAAACTTCTATCTCAATAAGGTTTCCAGAATTTTTCCAAAATCATATAAAGATAGCAACGGTTCTACCTGTATTGAAATACGAATAAACATAAGAAAGCTCTTAGACCTGTCTTCAAAATATTCACAAACAGGGTAATTGAACTTTTATGTGGCCAATGTCTGTCCATTTTGCTTCTGTTTTTGTGAAATTATTGACTGTTTCATGTTATGTAAAAATCAGGGTATATGTGGCAGGGGTACATTTAATTGAAATTGTTTTCTGATATGAAACTAACTGGAATTTTGAGTTTTTAGGTCTTGGGGAAACAGTTCAAAAAAGAGGTAAACTGGGGAAGAAGTCCTGGCCCCGGCCATGGACCGCCTGCTTGAAGGCTAAAAACATTTTAAAATATCTGATGTTCAGTGTTATTTATAAAAAGGTATTATCTATATGCCAACTACGGGTTTGCCACATAATAATAGAGACTACAAGAGCAGGTCTGATCCTCAACCGTACCATAATAATAATTAGGTCAGTTCTTTATTAAAAACCAAAGGATTTTTTAACAGATGTTTTGGACTTTTCCAGTCAGGTTCCAGAATGATCAAAATGGACTGGACTGAAATGGAGAAACCTTGAGTTAACTGAAACAAACTTTAGTTACTTGAAAGTGTAATTAAAAGGGAAGAAAAATATAGCTGACTGAAACTGTACGGTGTGGTTTATTTAAAACTGGGTAAAGACAAACTAAGATTATAAGACATAACATGGCCTTCATTTTTGTGTTATCCAATTTCATTAAGCCTTCTAAAACGGATCAGGAGTGAGTTTTTTCCACAAAGGGTCAGTTACAGTTAATGGAATTGATACAGATTTTGAAAATGTATCTGTGGTTAAGATTTAATACTAACGTTCACAATTTTAATGAACACAATATCTGACCTTTTGAACACAGTAAAAAAAGGACAATAGAGGTATGGAAAGACATTAAAATAAGCACAAAAACTAATGAAACCTAAACTAAACCAAGTATTATTAAATAAAGCAAACTATAAAAACAGTGACCATATTCTTAAATATAAGGACTTACTGCATTAGAAAAATATAGATACATCTAAATAAAGCTAGATTAGAATAAAACATTCAGAGCCGTTATAATCTTGCTGATGAATACCACAAAAATTGTTATTGAACCAGATGATTAAAGAGAGCAGCTTTATCATGGGCAAAACAGAAAACAATGTCTTTCGACTTTATTTTGATTTTATTTAACCTATCTATCATGACACCATGCGAGTAGTGACAGGTCTTATTTAACATCTTGGACGGCACATATTATGTATGGAAAGAAATAAAAAGGTGTAATTGGCCAGCACTGACAACTGATTATTTTCAAGTGTAACCCCTTGATGTACTCTCCTATTTTTGAGAGGGTCCTTGCAGAAAACAGGAAGATAAAACAAGAGTAATACGAATCAACCAAACATATGAAAAAATCACACAGAAATACCCACAACCATTCTCAAGGACCACACGCACACAAAAACACACTCTGACAACCGCCAGCAATAGCAGCTGCATGGGGCACACACACTAATATCAAGAACACAAATAGGACAAAGACATACAGATTGCAGAGTATTTCACGTGCATATCTCTGTCAGGATTAAGCGTCCAGGATAAATGAAAAACCTCGTCTTACTGGGAAAGCAAGAGCAAGATGGTTTACATAATAGTAAAGGCAACCTGAGCAAATATGAAATAGCAGTGATACAGCTAAGTTAAGTGAATGGCAAAGTCTTCCAAGCTGATGGAGCTTTAAAAAACTGAAATGCAAAACTGCCAAAATGACTGCAAATTTTTTCCAATTCTTGTGTAAAAACACAAAAAAAATAACTGATCAGTATTTTCTCAGCCATATTGTGAATTTAAATGGATTACAGTATTTCTAAATACGCAGTATTTTCAAAGGTTGAGGGGATAAAGATTAGTTTCTGGGGCCATGGGCTACTGACATATAACATCTGAGTGTTCTAGGGATTGGGCAGCACCAGTTGTGTGAAAACTCTTTTACGAGCTGGAAGGGAAAAACATTCTCAGAATGATAATATGACCATTTTAAGCCAACAGGCTTCCAAACAATATTAAATCTAGGACATTAGCTCGACCAGTGAGACTCAGATTTTATCAGACAGATGGCACTCCGTTTGGGGGGGGGAGCGACGGCCGGAAGGAACTGCCAGCCATATTGTAGCTTAGGTCCATATGCACCAGACACATTGATTGATGTGAGGTGGGTTTTTCCCACCTCAACAGGGGGATTGTTATGGATGTATGATTCTGTGGCCTTTTCTAATCATCTCTTTGCTGCCCTAATTAAATATATCTGCCGTTGTTGCTTATCTGCTACACCGCTCACTGCTACAGCTTACACAACATAACTGTTGATATCACATAAGACGGATGAACCTGTGTGCCCTTTAAGGACTGTGGCTCGAAATTGAGAATCTGATTTCATCTATTGCCTTTTAAGTTAGTAAGTATTTAAGCTACCTTTCTTTCAAGAAAATCCACTCGTTCCCTGAAGAAACATCCCCATCGGGTGGATGAAGGAGCCTCCATCTTCAAAGCCTCTCCAAACTCAATAGTTTCAGCATTAGGGAAAGACAGGTTAAGTCGATTGATTCATTTCTATTATTGAAATTATTAGGTGTTGCTGCAATAGCGTTACTAATTAAAGAAAGCATATAAAATTCGAGATAATTTGTGGACAGTCAATTATTTGTGTCACCTTATTTTAGTTTTTTCGTTGGTGGTAAAAAGTTTTGTTGCCTGGTTCTAAGAGATTTTAGGGGTGTTTTATAGGTTGCCTTAAGCCAAACTTGTTAAAACAGCACCCTTGGGGCTCGTGCCGAGTCATTAAAAGTGACCTAACCCTTACACCAAGTGCCAGTTGTAATATCAGGGAATGAGCAGCCGTTACCAGAAGTGACTGTCGAGGAGTGGATGACTGCTGTGGGCTACTCAGTCTCCCAGACCACCAGTTGAAGAAGGGCGAGATTTCTGGATGTAGGCTGTTAGAGGTTAGGTGTGTCATTTCCAGATACCAGCTTAAACCGATCTTTCAGGAAACTTTCTTACTAAGACCTTTCAGGTCTTACTAAGGGAGGTCTTTAGGGAAGTCCGGACCCGTTGAATGTAGAGCAGGATTGAGCAATCTCCTCAGAAATGGGGAAGTAGGAGGGAGGGGTTAGCTCATCAGACAACGAAACAGCCTTCATTGCTTTGCTGTGAAGTAATTTTACTCCATCTAGCAATAAAGATGGAGGAAATTTACTGGTGTTCTCAAAAAGCAAGTCCTGGACACAGATGCAGAATAAACAGAAACAACTTACACTCACCAGCCACTTTATTAGGTACACCTGTCCAACTGCTCGTTAACGTAAATTTCTAATCAGCCAATCACATAGCAGCAACGCAACGCATTTAGGCATGTAGACATGGTCAAGACGATCTGCTGCAGTTCACAATGAGCATCAGAATGGGGAAAAAAGGTGATTTAAGTGACTTTGAGCGTTGCATGGTTGTTGGTGCCAGATGGGCTGGTCTGAGTATTTCAGAAACTGCTGATCTACTGGGATTTTCACGCACTACCATCTCTAGGGTTTACAGAGAATGGTCCGAAAAAGAGAAAATATCCAGTTAGCGGCGGTTCTGTGGGCGCAAATGCCTTGTTGATGCCAGAGGTCAGAGGAGAATGGCCAGACTGGTTCGAGCTGATAGAAAGGCAACAGTAACTCAAATAACCACTCATTACAAGCAAGGCATGCAGAAGAGCATCTCTGAACACACAACATGTCGAACTTTGAGGCGGATGGGCTACAGCAGCAGAAGACCACACCGGGTGCCACTCCTGTCAGCTAAGAACAAGAAACTGAGGCTACAATTTGCCACGGCTCACCAAAATTGGACAATAGAAGATTGGAAAAACGTTGCCTGGTCTGATGTGTCTTGATTTCTGCTACGACATTCGGATGGTAGGGTCAGAATTTGGCGTCAACAACATGAAAGCATGGATCCATCCTGGCTTGTATCAACGGTTCAGGCTGATGGTGGTGGTGTAATGGTGTGGGGGATATATTCTTGGCACACTTTGGGCCCCTTAGTACCAATTGAGCATCGTGTCAACGCCACAGCCTACCTGAGTATTGTTGCTGACCATGTCCATCCCCTTATGATCACAGTGTACCCATCTTCTGATGTTTACTTCCAGCAGGATATCGCGCCATGTCATAAAGCACGAATCATCTCAGACTGGTTTCTTAAACATGACAATGAGTTCACTGTACTCAAAGGGCCTCCACAGTCACCAGATCTAAATCCAATAGAGCACCTTTGGGATGTTGTGGAACGGGAGATTCGCGTCATGGATGTACACCCGACAAATCTACAGCATCTGTGTGATGCTATCATGTCAATATGGACCAAACTCTCTGAGGAATGTTTCCAGTACCTTATTGAATCTATGCCACGAAGGATTAAGGCAGTTCTGAAGGCAAAAGGTGGTCCAACCCGGTGCTAGCAAAGTGTACCTAATAAAGTGGCCGGTGAGTGTATCTCCAAAATAAAGGAGCTCACATTACTGAACCATGGGTGTTTAAACCACATACTGAAATAAGTTTGTCTTAATTCTAAAACCTAGCCCAAAACAAAATTGTTTCAAGACTAGGTAGCTTGCTAACACTCAAATAGTTTTGCACCACAAAGCAAAACAAATATTGAAATAAACAATATTGAAATTGTTTTACTCTAAATAATTTTCTCTGTCCAGACACAACCTCTTACATGAAGTGTTCTGGTAAATGGGTACATTCGATGGGGCCGGAAGTTCAGTAAATCTGATGGACACATGAAGCCCTGGTGGATATGAACAAAAGAGACATTGCAGCTGCTCGCGGTTGAGTGGCAAGCTTCTGGTCAGATTGGCATGCACACAGGCAGCATGTGGTGTTGTGGTTTCAGTGGCGTCTTCTTCAGGCAGGGAGGGGGAAAACTGTTTTGTCCTATCTTCTTTGGTAATCTTTGGCTCAGATTCTTTCCTTCATTTTTTTCTGTATCTTGTCTGGCAGAGTAGCACTCAGAACTGATGTCTGAGTGACAAGAAGAAGGCCAACAGATTCACTTTCACATGTGTAGCATTACGGCTATCGCTATTATGTTCCGCCTGATATACACTGCTCAAAAAAATAAAGGGAACACTCAAATAACACATCCTAGATCTGAATGAATTAAATATTCTCATTGAATACTTTGTTCTGTACAAAGTTGAATGTGCTGACAACAAAATCACACAAAAATCATCAATGGAAATCAAATGTATTAACCAATGGAGGCCTGCATTTGCAGTCCCACACAAAATTAAAGTGGAAAAACACACTACAGGCTGATCCGACTTTGATGTAATGTCCTTAAAACAAGTCAAAATGAGGCTCAGTATTGTGTGTGGCCTCCACGTGCCTGTATGACCTCCCTACAACGCCTGGGCATGCTCCTGATGAGACGGCAGATGGACTACTGAAGGATCTCCTCCCAGACCTGGACTAAAGCATCCGCCAACTCCTGGACAGTCTGTGGTGCAACGTGACGTTGGTGGATGGAGCGAGACATGATGTCCCAGATGTGCTCAATCGGATTCAGGTCTGGGGAACGGTCGGCCAGTCCATAGCTTCATTGTCTTCATCTTGCAGGAACTGCTGACACACTCCAGCCACATGAGGTCTAGCATTGTCCTGCATTAGGAGGAACCCAGGGCCAACCGCACCAGCATATGGTCTCACAAGGGGTCTGAGGATCCGTGTGGCCCTCCAAGGAAATGCCACCCCACACCATTACTGACCCACTGCCAAACCGGTCATGCTGAAGGATGTTGCAGGCAGCAGATCGCTCTCCACGGTGTCTCAAGACTCTGTCATGTCTGTCACATATGATCAGTGTGGACCTGCTTTCATCTGTGAAGAGCACAGGGCTCCAGTGGCAAATTTTCCTATTCCTGGTCTTCTCTGGCAAATGCCAAGTGTCCTACACGGTGTTGGGTTGTGAGCACAACCCCCATTTGTGGATGTCCGGCCCTCATACCATCCTCATAGAGTCCGTTACTGACCGTTTGTGCAGACACAAGCACATTTGTGGCCTGCTGGAGGTCATTTTGCAGGGTGCTGGCAGTGTACAAAATGTGTAATTTGGGTTAAATGGAAAGAGAAGTCCTCCTGGTGTGCTGATGTCATGATTGCAGCGATCAGCTGTTAAAACGGTGGGGCCACGCTCCTTTAGCCTCTAGCAGCTGATTGCCCCAAATCTCGAACAAAGAGTCATAAAACTCCAGTATGCCATCTGTTGGAGGGTGTGGAGTGTGGTTTTGTAGCTCCTATGTAGCTCCTATTTTCTGCGGGTTTTACAATCCTGGGTGACGTCAGAGCTGCGATGTCTGTTGAGCTGTGCATTGTCAACTGTGCGACCAAAATGGATGACTCCAACACTCCATAAGAATAGTCAGTAGCAGGTGTGAGAAGCTATAGACCTCCCTCCAAGGACCCAAGACACGGAGGAGACATCCAAAGGCCCCTCCCAGAGCACTACTGCAACCCCCCCAGAGAGCCCCAAGAGAGCAACCCAGCAGCCACTGTGCAGAAGCCCCAGGGAACTGTAGCGACGAGCCTACAGGCCCCTCCGGCAGCTGGCTACGCTGGAGCAGATCCAGCCAAGGACTCAGAGACCCACAACCCAAGGGCGCACCACCCCCCAGCAGAGGCCAGACAGAGCCAGGGGGCCCAGGTCCCACCAGGCAGCCACCGGGAGTGAGATGGCACACATCAGAGCACCCAGCCTCGGACACCGAGAACCACCAACACACCGGCAGGTAGAGAGTGTGGCTGGGAGGAAATGAGCAGGAAATAGGTCCCTCATTTGATGGGGGCGGTCTAAGGTGATCCAGGAGAGGAAACAGCCCAAAACCCAACCTGACACAAAAACAGCCACACACAGTCACAATCAAACGTTCCCACCCTCAGGTATACACATAAAAAACACTCACACCTACCCACTCAACATAAAGACACAACAATGGAGGACGTACACTCACTGCACACTCTGTGGTCCAGGTACCGATCTAGAAGGTGACAGGCAGGCAGACAGCTTGGAACCTGAATGACCCCCTGCTCCGACCCCAAAACCTGACCCTGGTCCCCAGTGACCCCAGTCCCCATCCAGAGGGTGGGCCACAAACAAAAAAACTCCGGTCAACGCAGTCCAAACGAAAACTCCAACCAGAGCTGCCCCAGGACGAAACGAAACAGTTCCGGATCCCTAATGAATTCCAATCTCAACCCCATTAACCTACCAGCCCCCAAAAACCTCAGCATGAATTTTCCCACCGGGCCACCCCCATCCAGGACACAAATATCAAACACATGCCCCTGAACTCAAATGACATGAATCCCCTCCCCACAGGGACACACCCCACAAGAGAGTTCCACCCCCAAAACGCAGATGAAGACACATGTATACAGCTTGAGCTCCGTGCACAGCCCCAGCCTGACCAAATGCCCCAGGCCAAGCACAAACCTCTGCCTGCCCCAGCACAGGCGAAAGATGTACTCCATCGCACCACCCACCCGACTTCGACCACAGCACGGTGCCAGGCCAGTGGGCCAGGAGGTAGCAGCAGAGGAAGACCACCACATTGCACCAAAGATTGGGCCAACCCCGCCAACACTGCACCAAAAACTTGGAGGCGCCCTGCATACCAACTGCACATACACCTGCATTGCCTGCCCCTGCAGCACCGAACAGCCCTTCCAGCCTCTCCACCAAAGTGAAACCATGCCCCAAATCGCCAACACACACTGCCCAGGCAAGCCCCCCCACCTAAACCCAGCAGCCATCCTGAGCTGGTGGACCGGGCACCAAAACCAGGAACCGAGATCCAAAAAATCTGGTCTATCCCAAGAGAACCGAAACGACACCAATCGACCCCTGAGACCCGAATCCAAACCCCAGCCCAGACCCTGACCAAATAGCCTCCTTCTCTTTCCAGTTTCCAAGCCCAAATGGCAAACAAGAGCACTATCTCACTCCAACAAAGAGCTGACCAGTCAGACCAGCACAACAAGAATACACCATGCAAAAGAGACCGCATGATGATTGAGCAAGAGATGCAGATGGCGAAGAAGATCATGATGACTGGCCAGCGATATCGGTGATGATGAGGCAGATGATGGAGCCAGAAGTGTAGATGGTGAAGATAATGATGATTGAGCAGGAGATGCAGATGGTGATGATGGCGGTGATGAAGGCTGTACCACGGGAGTCTCTGCAGCAGATACAGCTGAGCAGAAAGCTGCTATAACTGCAACAGAGACAGACGTGAAGCTGACGTGAGCCCTGCTATATCTGCTGCAGCAGACAAGGATGAGAGGTCAGCTGTTTGCAGTTTATTGCAAAGTAGCACTGGAGGTGTAGCAGGTGGAGTCTTCACTCTGGGGCCACTAGAAGGCGCTGCCATTTGGAGGCAGCTTGGCACAAGCTCTGGTGCTTTGAGACCGCAAGGACAGGCGGAGTCTAGGACCTGGAGGCGGCATAGAGCAGGTACAGGTGCTCAAAGGGGACAAAGAACAGGCTTGGCTGAACCTTGGAGATGAGGAGCAGTGGACTTAGCTGCAGAAAGCTGCACAGAGGGAGTAGATGCAGCCATTCCCTGCTGAAAACCACAGGAGAGCGCTGAAGGAAAGGTGGAGGGTGGCGGAGAATCCTGAGCTGGGTGACAAGGAGCTCGCCTGGAATCTGGAAGCCTGAGGTGAGGTCGGAAGGGAAAGGAGGAAGGTGTCAAACGGACCCTCCAGGAACAGAGGTGAGGCAACCGTACAACCCTCCTATACAGGAACATTTTGGTGTGGTTTTGGCGTGACCCTCTGGAGAACAAATAGAGGTGTCAGCTAAACCTTCTGGAATGGGGATGGAAGTGTCTCGTTGACTGCGTTGCCTTTGGCGAGAGGAGAAAGGACATGTAACCAATGAATAGAATTTACTCGGGTTCAGACAGCAGTTTACTATCAACCAGTTCCGTTTATTACAAAAGCTCTGGACTGAAACACACCCAACTCCATCATACCTTTAACATAAATTTTATCTGATAACAAAAGAATAAAAAATAAAAAAAAATCACTCTAGCACTTAGAGTGGAATACAGGCAATGAACTTCTCACTTCAACACACTTAACCATACAGAACAAATAATATTTCTTTCCCTCTCTTTCTCAGTCCTTGAAATAAAAGAATAAAATTATCAAATGGTCTCTTTGTGTCTTTGGTAAGAAAAATAAAATAAGTGCTGGCCAGCAAGAGAAAATATTGCTTATATAAAGCTCTATGTGTGGGGTACAAAAAAAATAAAAAATTAGATGAACATCCTCACTGGGAACGATCACCAGGTAGGATGATGGCAGCTGCACTCATCCATAGATTCAGGGAAGGTTCAGCAGGCTTGATCCTCCTCCCCCTGGACAGGTACACGTCAGCAGTCTCCTTCTGCAGAGCACAGGTTCTGGTAGCGAGGTGGGCTAAAGATGCCAGCGATTTCCTCACCTGGGCCACAAACCATGCCCAGGAGGCAGAGAGAAGGTAAACTGCCACTGTCTATACCCTGGCTGTGCCAGCACCACCTGGAACCCCCAAAAGTTTGCTCCATTTCCTCCAGCAACAGGGGTGAAGGAAGGGCCTCAACATGTTCTGGGTATAAAGAACTTGCTCCTTCCTCCTGCTGCTGGATCCACCGCATTAGCTCCAAGTTCCTATTGTCTGCTTTGTCCAGATGACTAGATTCTTGTGTTATGGAATTCTGGGGTTTTGTAGGACCAACATGGAAGCAGGAGTGTGCGAACAGATCAGAAAAATATAAGCAGAAGAAAAAACCAAGAACCTAATCTACAAAATAACAGCAACTAAAGAACATAAACAACAGGTAGGACATCTAACAAAATATAAGTGTACATATTTACAAGAAATAACAGCAAAAAGAGAACATTAACAGGAGAATAAGGAACCTAAGACTCCTAACACAACCAGATCATGACACTATTTGTTTGATTGTTTAAGTTAAGATTTACAGAAAAGTTATTTAACATTGATTTTCTAGCATATCAGTTAAGGATGGTATCATGATAGGATACATGAAGTCCAGCCATAAAATTTGCCCACCACAAAATGTTCCACGGACAACTGTCAGTGGTATTATTACAAAGTGGAGGCAATTGGGAATGGCAGCCACTCAACCACAAAGTGGTAGGCCTCTAAAAATGACACAGCAGGGTCAGTGGATGCGGAGGCGCTCAGGTCATAAACTTTCTGCAGTCACTAGCTACAGATCTCCAAACTTAATTGGACTTTCACAGTTTAGCACATCAGGACCGACATTGCACCGGTGCAAAAATCAAGGTCCATGATATGAATGAGCAGGTATTTGCTGTGTAAAAATTAACTGGTCTGCATAGAGTTCTGACCTCAACAGCACACAAAGATTATGAAATATTATGAAATGAAATAGAACAGAGACTGTGAGCCATCTTGTCCAATACCAGTGTCTGAACTCACAAATATGCTTATTGCCACAGTGTGTGTTTTTGGTTTGGTATTTGTTTACGTTTAGTCAGGTGTTTTTCTGTTCTAAGTATGGTTAGTTCTTGAGTCCTCATTGCTGGTGTTTTATTTTCTAGGTTCTGTTTTGGTAACTGTGTTATTAGTTGCATTCTTTGATCTGTTATTTTCCTGTGTTCTGGTCCCTTGGGTTTGTTTACTGTTTGTCTTGTTGGGCTCTTCATGTTCTCATTTATCCCTATTTGGTTCACCTGCCTCTCAGTCTCCCACACACCTGTGTCCTGTTCCCTCCTGATTACCTGCTCTATTTTTTCATGTCCGGCTTCGTTTGTATTGAAGTTCATCTTTGTCCTTTGTTCGATGCGGTGTTGTAATGTCTCTTTTAGGATTCTCGCCCTGCCTCGGATCCTGTTAAGTTCTGTTTGAAAATGCCTGGTAATCAGGATTACCTTGTACCCCTGCACCTCGCCTGCATGTAAGTGGCCTCTTTAAATTAAAATAAAGACTTTCCCGCTGACTCTGCTTTCTCCGTGCTTGTCTGCCCTTCTGGTCCAGCATCAAAACACCCAATTATGACACTTATGGAAATTTTACTTCAATAAAGTTAAAGTTGTTCTAGTTGTAAAGGGTTAAAATCTTTGTATTTAAAAGAGGATGTCATTAAAGTTCGTGTGTGTGTGAGCTATTACAGAAAATAGTATGGTATGTTGAAACATTTTCCCCTTTGATTTATCATGCCATTCCACCTCAACCACTTGTATTAGATGATTTAGCATGTTTTCATTTTGAATCACTGCTATGTTTACTGCAGATTCAATTTTACAGCTACTCAGTGGCAGTATGAGGGAGTGTTAACCAGCCTGTTTTCAGGGTAAATCTGGACTGTAGTAAATTTACCGTGGGCATGCAGTCAGAAGGGGGAAGATTTCAAATTGAGGTAAAAATAGGGTGCAGCATTTAAGGGAGACAGCCTTATCATTGGGGGCAGACAGAGTGATTACAGTGTAGGATGTTCATCACATACTAGACTGGTTAAGGATGGTGGTAAGCAATGCAATAGGTGAGGACAAAATAAACCAAATTCGTATATTTTAAACAAATTGAGGCTGAAGTATGTTTGGAGAAAAGTACACAACTGACATCGTTTTTCTAGCTGCTTTGACTCTAATGCAGAAATACACTCTGGAAAATAGGAAAGGTTTATTAAGAAATATTTTGTTTGCTGGAGAAACAGGAACTCGCTGCTGTATGGAGAAGGGATCAATGGTGAAAGGTCCAGGTAATTCTGTTTTACTTGCACTTGAGGTGGAGGTGGCACCAAGTGGATGATCTTGGAGGGGAGCATGGTGGAAGGTGAGCCAGGTTCGTTCACAGGAAGCCTGAGGAGACTTTAAACCCGAATGCAGCCAACTGGGAAGATAATCCGTGAAGTTCTCTTGCGGAGAGAGAGTCTGGATCTTCTGCACATGCAGACTGGATAAGAAGCTCGGAACTGGAGGTAACCTGGGAATGAGGACACGAGAAGGTAAGTACTCAGAAAATAATCACAAGGGGACTTGTCTAGGCCAGCTAGAGTTACCACTGCAGGTTAACACTCAGGCGCCGGAGTGTTGGCAACGTTGGGTACTTAAGCTCCTCTCCTCTCCTCTCCCAACTCAGACTAAAACGAAAAATAAAACAATTAAATGTGGGTTACTGAACATAAGATCTCTCTCTTCAAAGACTTTGCTAGTTAATGACCTGATTTGTGACAATCAGATTGCTTTATTTTGCCTCACAGAAACCTGGCTGCAGCAAGAGGATTATGTTACTATAAGTCAACTCCTACTAATTATTCAAATTTTCACATTCCTCAAAATACTGGGCGAGGAGGAGGAGTAGCAACCATCTTTCAGTACGATTTATTGACTAGTCCCAGACCAATCAATAGCTACAACTCTTTTGAATATTTAATCCTTAGTTTTCCTCATCCAAATTGCAAAGCACTAAAACCACTTCTGTTTGTTGTTTTGTACCGTCCACCAGGCCCTTACTCTCAATTTTTAGATCAGTTTTCAGACCTTTTGTCTGATTTAGTGTTAAATAAAGTTATTATAGTGGGGGATTTTAACATTCATGTTGACACTGAAAGTGATAGCTTAAATATAGCCTTTAATGGTATCTTAGACTCAATTGGCTTTGCTCAAACATTAACAAACCTACCCACCTTTGTCTTCATTCTCTGGACCTTGTGCTGACATATGGCATTGAGTGTAAAGACATAACAATATTTTCTCACAACCCTGTGCTGTCTGACCATTTTTTAATAACCTTTGAGTTTAATTTAACAGAGTACTCCACACCTGAAAGAACATTTCATTATAGTAGATCATTATCAGACGATCCTGTAACAACCTTTAAAGAATCTGTTCCACTTTTGATTTCCTCATTATCACAGAAAAACACAGTGGAGGGCAATAATTTTGTTTCTTCCCCTTCACAAATTGATTCTCTTGTTCATAGTGTTACTTCATCACTGCATGGTGCATTAGACAATGCAGCCCCCTTGAAAAAGAAGGTAATTATTCATAGGAGGCTGACTCCCTGGTTTAATTTAGATCTGCGTACTTTAAAGCACAATGTTAGAAAATTGGAGAGAAAATGGCGCTCTACACAACTAGAGGATTCCTACTTAATCTGGAAAAATAGCCTACTGTTGTATAAAAAGACACTTCAAGCTAGAACAGCTTATTTCTCATCATTAATAGAAGAAAACAAGAATAATGCTCGGTTTCTCTTTAGTACAGTTGCTAAACTTACACAGAGTCATAGCTCTGTCGAGCCATCCATTCCCTTAGCTCTTAGCAGTCATGAGTTTATGGGATTCTTCTTAAATAAAATTGATTCTATTAAAAATAAAATCTTTGACATATTCCCGAAGATGATTACTTCATCCTCAGCAAGTTAAACAACACTGGAAGTAACTGTAGAACCTGATCTGTGCTTGGACTGTTTTGATCCTGTGGAGCTTCCTGAGTTATCAGAAATATTAGCTTCATCTAAACCTTCAACTTGTATGTTAGACCCAATCCCAACCAAATTATTTAAGGAAGTGTTCCCTCTGATTACCAGCCCCATTTTAGATATGATTAATCTATCTTTAGTAAATGGATATGTACCACAGGCTTTTAAGGTAGCTGTAATTAAACCTTTGCTTAAGAAACCTTCCCTTGATCAAGATGACTTGAAAAATTACAGACCTATATCCAATCTTCCATTCTTATCTAAAATTCTTGAGAAAATAGTTGCTAATCAAATATGTGACCATTTACACAGCAATGACCTGTTTGAAGAGTTTCAGTCAGGCTTCAAAGCTCATCATAGCACTGAAACAGCTCTGCTGGAAGTCACTAATGATATTCTTATTGCCTCAGATAATGGACTTGTTCAATTCAATTCAGTTTTATTTATATAGCGCCAATTCACAACACATCAAGGCACTTCACAAAAGTCAGATACATACATTACAATTAATCTTAATCATTGAACAGTGCTGTCAGATTCAGTTATTTATTCAAATTGGATAAAAAGTTTTTCTGTCTAAGGAAAGGAAACCCAGCAGATTGCATCCAGTCAGTGACTTGCAGCATTCCCTCCTCCTGGATGAGCATGTAGAGACAGTGGACAGTCACTGGCGTTGACTGCAGCAATCCCTCATACTGAGCATGCATGTAGCGACAGTGGAGAGGAAAAACTCCCTTTTAACAGGAAGAAGCCTCTAGCAGAACCAGGCTCAGTGTGAGCGGCCATCTGCCATGACCGACTGGGGGTTAGAGAGAACAGAGCAGAGACACAAAGAGAACAAAGAAGCACTGATCCAGAGCCAGGCCAGGTGTAGCTTCTAGGAAGAGAAAAGAGAGAGAACAAAGTTAAAAGCTGAAAAAACAGCAAATAATGCAAAATTGGAGAGTAGTGTGAGAATGTAGCGAAGAGGGTGAAAGTGGTCATTATGTCCTCCAGCAGCCTAAGCCTATAGCAGCATAACTACACAGAAAGTTTCAGTTCAGATTATTTAGTTAAACAGCGCTTATTTACAACAATGTCGTCTCAAGGCACCCCACAAAGGGTCCCACTGATGGTCATTGTTATACTAAAAACCACAAGGATTGGGATACCTCTCTCTGTCAGACTGATTATAACCCCTGGAAAAGAGAAGGGGTCATACAGGTAGCAGAAATGGAGGGTGTGTTTGCACCTCAACCATAATTGAGCCGGTTCAGGCTAAACCTGACTCCCCCTTACTCCATCCAACATTCATTTACATGAACATACTGGAACCTGTCAGACAGATAAGATTTAAACCAGCCTAGCACTGTTCCCCTGATCCCTACAGCATATTCCAGCCTTTCTAAGAGAATATTATGGTCGACTGTATCAAATGCAGCACTGAGATCTAACAGAACCAGTACAGACACATACATCAGAGATCTGATTGTTCCATATGTTCCTAACAGAGCACTTCGTTCTCAGACTGCAGGTTTACTGGTGGTTCCTAGAGTCTCTAGAAGTAGAATGGGAGGCAGATCCTTTAGTTATCAGGCTTCCCTCCTGTGGAACCAGCTCCCAGTTTTAGTCCGTGAGGTGGACACCCTGTCTACTTTTAAGGCTAGGCTTAAAACTTTCCTTTTTGATAAAGCTTATAGTTAGAGTGGCTTAGTTTATCACGGAGGGAGCCTTCCTCCCTTCCTGTTGGATGGAGTAAGGGAGAGTCAGGTTTAGCCTAAACCTGCTCAGTTATGGTTGAGGTGCAAACACACCCTCCATTTCTGCTACCTGTATGACCCCCTCTCTTTTCCAATGGTTATAATCAGTCTGACAGAGAGAGGTATCCCAACACTGTAAAATCCAATTAGTTGTCATTACTTAAAAAAAGCATGCAAACCGATTGCACTTAAAAAAACAAGTAAAGAGAACTAGGTAAATTGAGTTGTAATAACTAGTGCTTCCTTTGTAGAGTACACTTAAACATGAGTTTAAGCAACTAAAACAATGAAGTAGAATGTGCTTGATTAACTTACTTTAGCTGCACTCTTGACTTGGTAAAGACTACTCAGAATTAGTATTTTGATCTACTAAATTACTGCATGTGAAATTTACTCATACAACATATTTATTGAAGTTGGCCTGACTTAGGATTTTGCAAGTTATATTTACTTGAACAGCAATCTGACTTACTTGCTACAACCATGCAAACTGACTTCAAGTGTTACATGCCTCTAATATCTATACACAAATTAAAAACTATTTCCAATCTTCTAAATTATTCTGAATTACAAGTAAACATAATAAATCAAGGTCATAACACAGTTGAAAGTTCAATCAATTGTTTATTTGTTTTCCTTTTATATCAACTTCAAATATTTCTTTAATAACATCCACAGCAGCTTTAATACTGTAAGATCTATAATACAGTACTCTTTAAAACTGTAACAACAGTACCAACTTTGGTAAAGAATAAACAGGTTGACAAGTCCACTTTTATATCCCTGAATGAAAAGTATATATGTAGGAAAAAGATTAAATAGGCATAAGACTGAAAGTGGCTTCATTCAATGAACGCAGAAACCTGAGAAGGTAAGAACTGTAAACGTATCTTACTTATGTGTGTACAGCCTAACTTGTTGATGAACCATGGGCTGATAGTTTCAGTGGAGAGTCTTAATGTAGTGAATAAGAACTGAACAATTGTTTCCATTTATAAAAAAGTTAGATTTGCTAAATGTCATAACTTGAACATTTGCATTCTAACTCAACAAGAGATTTTTAAGACTTTGTAGTTTTGGAGGGAGTTTGTTCTCTCCCAAGTCAAGCATCACTCTTTGAATGAACCCAACTATGTTTTTCATTGCTTTAGGGTAGTTCAAATGTAAAGCATATGACAGTCCAAACAAGAGGCAAAATGCCTCAGGTAGCTTCTGGATATCGTTTAGCACAATACCTCCCTCAACAATGATGGCAGTAGACACCGGGTGAAGATGGAGCTGATTTGGAGTGAGTCGCACATCTTCATGGGTAACAGTCAGTACTCCGACAGATACTTGTGCCCAGGTCTCATCAGTGTCACAATCCTGTGATGAAACCAAACAAAGACATAACATGTTGTTATACGTTTTAAACTGTCAGTTTGAAACTGTCCCCATTTCATCCGTCTTGCTGACTACCTTCTAGCCTTGTGCATTAAAGAAATACTCAGCCGATTTGGGAGCATAATCAATATCGTTTTGGTCTCTGCACATCCAGTAGCATAAATTCTCTCTCAACAGCATCATCCAAAATAACACAAACCACAAAAAAAGAACATACACAAGGTGTTTAACTCAAATAACTTAGTTTTGGAGATTAATGATGTTTTCTTATCACTTCACAGGAGTTAGGCTGGTAACTTGACTCTGCTCGCATACACCACTGTCAGTTAGCAAGCAACCCATGCCAATGTTTGTACTTAATACTGAATATATCCATGAATGACTTTTTTTTATCCCACTGTAAGAGAGACATTGGTAAATACAATTCAAATTTCCCAATAACTGTGTGTGATCCTTCCAGATGCTCCAATAAGAACTTACGAAGGTTTATGTAGAAGTCACTGGGGTCGTCACCAAGTAGAACAGGGAGTCCTCGGAGCACAACGGTGCGCATCACTTTCACATCTGGTTTCTGGAAGTGGATGATAAACAAATAAGGCTTTAGATAATGCAGCATTCAAAAGCTACAGTACAAAAATGTCTTTGAAAGTCTATATGAAACAAGTTTTACTGCATTATTTGACAGAGCAGCAAACAAGTTGCTGATTGTTACAGCTGTGGTTCCTTTCTTTACAATTAATTAAACATAAGTTCTACAGGCATTGTAGGTTGTTCTTAAATTGAGTGAGATCTGTATATTTCTTGGAACTATCCATTTGAGTTCATTGGTAAAGGTAAGTTGGACACCTGTTCTGTGACATCAGAGACAGCTGTTGCATTTATCAGTCTCGCCTTATTTCTATCAGGAAGACTAGTTCTTAAAGGCCAAACACTAGCTTCACACCATCAAAATGCACCCCCACAATGGATGTTCCAGGCGTCTTAAATGTAAATTTAGACTGCTTAAATACAGTGGCTTGCAAAAGTATTCATACCCCTTGAACTTTTCCACATATTGTCACATTTCAACCACAGACATAGAAGTAGAAAAAAAATTAGACATTATTTGAAACATTTTTTACAAATAAAAAACTAAAAAGTGCGGTGTGCAAAAGTATTCAGCCCCCCTGAGTCAACACTTTGTGGAACCACCTTTTGCTGCAATTACAGCTGCAGGTCTTTTAGGGTGTGTCTTTACCAGCTTTGCACATTCAGTGACTGAAATGTTTGCCCTATTCTTCTTTTCAAAACAGCTAATGCTCAGTCAGATTAGGAGAGCGTTTGTGAACTGCAGTTTTCAGATCTTCCCACATATTCTCAATTGGGTTTAGGCCTAGACTTTGACTGGGCCATTCTAACACATTAATATATTTTGTTTTAAACCATTCCATTGTAGCTCTGGCTTCATGTTTAGGGTTGTTGTCCTGCTGGAAGGTGAACCTCCACCCTAGTCTCAAGTCTTTGCAGACTTCAACAGGTTTTCTTCCAAGATTTTCCTGTATTTGGCTCCATCCATCTTCCCATCAACTCTGACCACCTTCCCTGTCCCTGCTGAAGAGAAGCAGTCCCAGAGCATGATGCTGCCACCACCATATTTGACAGTGGGGATGGTGTGTTCAGAGTGATTTGCAGTGTTAGTTCTCTGCCACACATACAGGTTTGCATTTGGCCAAAAAGTTCCATTTGGTCTCATCTGACCAAATCCCCTACTTCCACGTTTGCTGTTTCCCCAACATGGCTTCTGGCAAACTGCACTTCTTATGGTTTTCTTTCAAAAATGGCTTTTCAGTTTTTTATTTGTAAAAAATGTTTTAAATCATGTATAATTTTCTTTTGACTTCACAATTGTATACCACTTTGTGTTGGTCTTTCACATTAAAATACCAATAAAATATGATTACGTTTGTGGTTGAAATGGTAAATGAATACTGCATGTATGCGAGAGCCATTTGAATTTCCAGCCAAGTGTAGAGACTGTGGCAGGAGAGGAGGTCGCAGCCCCAGGTAGCGGTGGGTGGCTGCATTACGTCACAGGCACAAACGTTATTCAGCCCTGTACGATAATAAGACATAATTAGTTAAACCAACTAGTTACGTTACAAATGTTCAACTGACAAATCAGGAACATCCCTAACCCCCACCCACTCAAATTCATTACAACTGTTCACAAAACAGCACTGTTGAGTACCAAAGTCACGCCCGTCCGGGGGACCTCATGGGACCTCTGATCATAAAAAAATACAAATGGCACTGAATATGGAGAAAAATACTTTTTTTTGGACCCATATAAATTGTGACGAGTTCAATATATGTTCATGAATTTAAAACATATTTTTAAGTCAAAAAAAAGTCCAGCACTGGGGTAAAACTGTGGTGAAATTGTTGCTACCATGAAAAATAAATACAAAACATGAGAAATAAAGACAAAACATGAGAAATAAAGACAAAACAAGACTTTCATAGATTTACCTCTGCATCAATTTGTAGCACCAACTCTGTCAGGGTCTGTCCCACACTTCCTTTCTTTGCCTTGAAGATCTTGACAAATCGTGCTGTGTAGCGGTCCAGGGTTTCAACGAAATCCACCTGTAGGTTGTTTGTGACTATCCTATTGAACTCTGCAAACACCTGCAACACATCGCAAAAAGTATGGTGACTAAAATGGGATAGGCCAGTGTGAAAAAATACATGTACAACCATTAATGGTTACATTTTATGACAACAGTAATTATCTGACTGCTATTTAGTATTTAGTCACCAGAGTTAAAAAAGTAGTTCTAGAAAGAAGTTTGAATTCTGATAAAAAAGTCAGAATTTCTCAGATTTCTACCTTCTTTCTTATAATTCTGACATTAAGGCTGGAATTCTAGGTTTTTACTCTAAAGTCTGAGTTTTTCTGGAAATGCTTAAAATGAAATTATTTCACCCCTGAATGTTTTTTTCTGCAGCTTTAAGTTTTCACTGGCGGACCGGCCTCCACAATCTCTCTTCTCCGTAATGGGAAAGTCTAGTCCATCTTTGAGGAGATGACAACTCCACTGGGGTTTCGTTTTTTCCTCTCTTCAACCAGGAGTTCTCTCTCAGCCTAACAGATGTGTGGACAATGCGTTCTAAGGGGAAGCACAATTTTTTCAAAAAAGTGTTGCATGACACTCGCAATTCAAGAATGTGGCACATACCTTGGCTGTAAGACACCATATCATGGTTGGTACATCACAGACACATTCCCTAATATGTGCATGCTTCACACAGCTTTTACAGAACATGTTTTAAATAATAAAGAACACTTTCAGGCAATTTCAAGCTGGGGCTATTTTTTCCTAATAGCTCATTTTCAGTCAAAAGAATTCATGTAAATGAAAAAAACATCTGAATTTTATCAGACCTCAAAAGTGGTCATTTAGGCAAAAGAGATGTCTCAGTCTTTCATTTTAAAATAGCAGAGGTAAAGGTCATGCTTTAAGAATGTTTTTGAAATTAAAATTGAACCTTGAAAACCAACTTAGATCCCAAAAAGAGACCAACGTTGAACTGTGCTTTAAGTACTTGAAGAACAGTTCAACTGTGGGACGTTCTAAGAAAATAGGTTATGGAACTGTTAAAAGGTTGTAAGCTCATCACAGAAATAAGGTGAGAAACCGCCCAAACCCACCTTAACCACAGCCTTAACTGGCTAACATTGTCTCTGTTTGGTCCGTTAGCTAGCTAACTTATACTATTGATAGCTAGCGAATGCTAACAACTGTAGCAGTAATTAAAACATATTAACAGACATACTTGTTTTATAATTTACCTTATTAATCTTGAAAAAATAAACAAGACGGCTCAAATGTTGCCAGACAGCTCCAATGTCGGGTCAGCAGGCAATCGGTCTCCCTGTCCGCCTGTGCTGGACTGGTGACTGTAAGACTAAGCGGGAGGGGCTTAACTGCGCATGTGCACTTCTTCTTCTTTGAATGCGCGGCGGGAGTGATGTTGCTTACTTATTGTTGCTAGTGAGCTTAACTCCAAGAAAGTAATCGTCACTTTAACACTAAGTATTTTGCGTTTTTCACAATGCAAGTAACTGTCACTTAATAAGTACAAGTCTTAAATACATAATGTTGATAACCTAGTAAAGTTAACTAATATATTTATGTCTGGGTAGCTATTGGATTTTATAGTGTTCACTAATGATCACTAATAACCTCTGAGGCCTTTACAGAACCGCTGGATGTATACTGAGATTAGATTACACATAAGTGGATTCTATTTAGGGTTATAAGAGTTAAGGGGCGTGAATGAAAAACCCCACAGTAGAAAAATGCATTTTTTTTTTCTTCCACTTCACAACTATGCAGTATATGAATTGTCTCTGTTTGGTCCGTTAGCTAGCTAACTTATACTATTGATAGCTAGCGAATGCTAACAACTGTAGCAGTAATTAAAACATATTAACAGACATACTTGTTTTATAATTTACCTTATTAATCTTGAAAAAAATAAACAAGACGGCTCAAATGTTGCCAGACAGCTCCAATGTCGGGTCAGCAGGCAATCGGTCTCCCTGTCCGCCTGTGCTGGACTGGTGACTGTAAGACTAAGCGGGAGGGGCTTAACTGCGCATGTGCACTTCTTCTTCTTTGAATGCGCGGCGGGAGTGATGTTGCTTACTTATTGTTGCTAGTGAGCTTAACTCCAAAGAAAGTAATCGTCACTTTAAACACTAAGTATTTTGCGTTTTTCACAATGCAAGTAACTGTCACTTAATAAGTACAAGTCTTAAATACATAATGTTGATAACCTAGTAAAGTTAACTAATATATTTATGTCTGGGTAGCTATTGGATTTTATAGTGTTCACTAATGATCACTAATAACCTCTGAGGCCTTTACAGAACCGCTGGATGTATACTGAGATTAGATTACACATAAGTGGATTCTATTTAGGGTTATAAGAGTTAAGGGGCGTGAATGAAAAACCCCACAGTAGAAAAATGCATTTTTTTTTCTTCTACTTCACAACTATGCAGTATACTTGTGCTGGACTGTTAAATAAAATCCCAGTAAAACCCATTAAGGTCTGGTTATTTGGCCACAAGGCCTATTATGGAGCCTAATTACGACGATTTTAATGTGTTTCCTTCTGTATCTTCATGCCATGAGCAGTTGATTTGCTTGAAAATAAATCATAATCATTCCTGTCATATATGCTGTAATATCCGGCTCTCTGTGGACTTTCCATTTCCTCTCCTGGGCTTTCAGCGCGTCTTTGGCGCGGTCACTTTCAGTAAACAGCGCATAGTGAGTTGGAGTGCATCACCGATAAACGAGTCCACCACTGCAGCAGCAGCAGCCGCAGCAGCAGAAGCTCTGCATGGAAAGAGCCGCATGCAGGCCTGCGTGGAACTGCAGGAAGCCTGTCATACATCGACTGCTCATTTCTAATGATCCCTGTGGCTTCTGCTGCTGATCAGACCGGACTTGAGCCGAACCTGCACCAAAATGCGCCAGTTACGTGAAAGAGACGTCTGATCGCTGCGTTGTAAAGCATTCTAATAAATAAGAACTAGAACCTGATAACTAAATGATGATGCTTAATTGAATGCACGCGTGTTTTCTGCGCTTTACGTAAGATGTTTTTTTTTTTGGCGTAATTTTGCGCCGGGTGTTGGATGCCTCGTGGAGCGGGATTATTTTGCCAAGGAGATCTGAATAGGGGCTCTCCCTCCTCCCTGCATCAGCCCTCCTCAGCAGCAGACACGGAAGCTCGCTCAGACAGTTCGTCTGCAGAAACACCGTAAACAAACGCAGGGAGCTCTTTTCATTAAAATCCGCGTCGCCTCCACTGCTGCTGCTGCACCCCGACTCAAGGCAAGTGTCCTCTCCATCTTTATTTCTTTGTACTTGTTATTTTGTCAACATGATGGTGTAAGGCAACGGCTTGCACAGCTCTTACATAAAATGAACGCAGGGCAGTTTGGGAACATGACACGACGTGGTGCATGTATTTGCATGATTTTTGCCCGTGTGCGTTTATTTGTTTGGACTTTTTTACTGTGTGCGGCAGTGGGCAGCTGTGTCAGGGAGATCAAGTAATGGCGAGGTAGCCACAGGGAGATGGGAAGAGCAAATGAAATCAAAGCTCTGTCTTCCAGGAGTGTGAATACACATGGGTTAGCGTGACTACCGTTTTCGTGCGTGTCTATTGGTAGGCAGACACGCAAAACTGCGGGGAAGAGTTGTGTTGATGGAGAGATGGTAGTGGACAGGAAAAGGACGTTTACTCCTGCATGGGGACTTAAAAGATTTCAGATGCATTATCATTTAAACATATAATTTACTGTTGTGAAATTTTTTTTTTTCAGAAATAACTTGAGTTACTGCATTTCCTATATATTTCCTGAGCCAGTTAGGCAAGGGATGGTTATTATGAAGTGTCCATCAGAGCCGGTACAAGGTCGTACAGGGCCTTAAGCAGATTTTAATATGGGGACCCAATGCTTTTTCATCCCTTCACCATTCAACTAATGGCCACCGTTTTGTAGTTGTCATGATTCGCCTGTGTTAGATTTTTGAGTTTCTTCTTGAATCTGTTGTTTTGTTCTCTAGTTGGTGTTATTTCAGTTCTTCCTATTTGTTTCCTGTATTCCTGTACATTTTGAGTTCTGTTAGATTATTTCCAGTGTTTCTGTGGTCTTGCTCATCTGTGTTCATTAGCCTGCCTCCTTCAGTTGCTCTGCATTCTCCCTGCCACCAGCTGCTCCACATTTCATCTGACTAACTCTTTTAGTTCACTGGTCATTTCTCCACCCTGCCTCTGTATTGAAACTCTAGTTTTTATTACTCGCTACTGGATCCTTCTGTTTATCATGAACAGTCTGTCCGTGACTGTTTGCCTGCCCAATCCATGCCCGTCTCATCGCTTTTGATCCGTGTCCTGTTTCACTCCTCTGAAAATTATTAGTTCAGATATTATTTAATACTTTACTCACCATGTGGTTCCGATGCTCCTTTTCACACATTGATCCTGCAAAACCCCAGCCTAATATGACAGTAGTGGGTCCTCTTTGTACTCAGAAACCAGGTTTTCCAGTTCCCAGTTAGAAAAAAACAAGACAGGTCCTGAAGTCAGGATTCCAGTCTTGAGTTTTGCATCCAATATGACTGCTGCGCATAAAGAATGTGGTAAATGGTGCAGGTATAAACTATTTATTAACACTTGTATTTGTCTGTAAACCAGAGCCCACACAGTACAGAAAATTTTAATTAACACATTTTTCTTTTCTATTAAATTCATAAAATAGAAAAGACATATTTTAGCACCTTGTTTTACTAATAGTACTTAGCACCAGACCAAACGCTCTCAACCTGGGTGTGATGTCATTCCCAGCTCCAAGCTTGAACTTCCATAACTAATAGAATGCAGCTTCAACAGATTTGAAGGAGTCAGAAATTTTGCCCCTGTGCAAAATTGACAAATATTTGTCAAGAAGCAGTTACAGTGGGCATGAAACATGACTCGACCACAGACACAAGAAGCAGAAAAATACTGGAATTTATAAATTTTGACAATGTTCACATACTGCAACTATCAAACTGCAGTACCTTGCAAAAGTATCCACACCCTTTCAACCTTTTCATCTATTGGCACTTAACAAGCACAGACTCTAAAGTATTTTGTTGTGTGGTGTGCAATTGTATTTAGACCCCCTTTACTCGGCCACCAACAAATAAATTTACTAAGTATATGCCTTCAGAAAGCATATACTTTACCTAGTAAATAAAATCCATGTGTGTAATTTAACCACAGTGCAAATACAACTGTTCTGTTTTACCATAACAATGGTGAGCAAACAGCTTCATGACAACCGAGAAATATAGGAAGATCAGGGATAAAGGTCAAATCTACCAAATCATAGCTGCACACCTAAACTGACAAACCAGGAAGGAGAGTGTTAATCAGAGAAGCAGTCAGAAGATTCTTGATAACTCTGGAGAAGCTGCAAAGATTCATAGCTCAGGTGAGGGAATCTGTTGACAGGACAACTATTAATCTTGTACTCAGCAAAGCTGGCCTTTATGGAAGAGTGCCAAGGAGATAGCCATTGTAGAAAGACACAAGAAGACCAATTTGCAGTTTGCCACAAGCCATTAAGGGAAGAAAGCAAACATATGGATAGAAGTGCTCTGTTCAAATGTGTCCAAAATTAATAATTTTAGCCTACATACAATTGTTTGTGGCAGATAACCAAAGCTGAATATAACCCTGAACACACCATTCTTAACAATGGTATGGTGATGGCAGCATCATGCTTTGGGATGTCTTTTTTAAAAGTGACAGGGAGGTTGGTCAGAGTTGATGGGAAGTTTGATAAAGTTATATACAGGACAATCATTAAAGAAGACATCCTAAATGTACAAATATGAAAATTTGAAATGTATATCCTGTGGGAAAATCCAAGTGTTCCTGGGGCCCCCTGAGAATTTTGGGGACCTAAACAGTGGCTAGGTTTGGTTTACCTCAGGCTGTCTCATTACAGTTTTATCCTGCATTAAAGCATGAAATAAAATAGAGTTTTCAAATGCATTGATATGATTAGAATATTTTCCATTAACTGCATATGTTATGTTTTGTTTTAAAATCTAAAAACGTACTTGTGTTGTTTTTCAGCTTCTATTCACCAAAGTGCTTGGGGCTACTACATCCTTGAGCTTTTTCCTAAAAATGGGATCATAATAAACCTCTTGAGGATTGAGAACAACTGCTATTATGTTGCAATCTTCTTCCAAAATAGGTGAAACTTTACCTCTCTGTAAGTTTCACAGTAATTTGCCGAGATGGGCCCTGTTCCTCTCGCTCTGCTCGGCTCTCCTCTGGCTTCCTGAGGCAGCGGGATCTACACTGAACTGCCATACGACATGCATCTGCGCCTCAAATATTGTCAGCTGCTCCAAGATGAACCTGAGTGCTGTTCCCACTGGTCTGCCACTCTACACCGCTGTGCTGGATCTCAGCTACAATGAGATAGCTCGGCTCAGATCGGAGTGGACCGCAGTCAGGCTCCCGAATCTTCACAACCTCTTGCTCAGCCACAATAATCTTCTTTTCCTTTCCTCTGAAGCTTTTACAAATGTGAAGCAACTGCGCTACTTGGACCTGTCGTCCAACAAACTGCAGCAGCTGGATGAGTTTGTTTTTGAGCCTTTGGTGAACTTGGAGGTCCTTTTGCTCTACAATAACCACATTTCACAGATTGACAAAACAGCCTTTGCAACCATGGTCAACCTTCAGAAACTGTATCTCAGCCAGAACCATATCTCCCGCTTCCCAGAGGAGCTGATCAAAGACAGGTACCGCCTGGAGAAACTCAGCCTCCTGGATGTGTCGTCCAACAGGATCAAAAAGGTGCCCATAGATGACCTTAAGACACTGCCTGCCTGGATCAAAAATGGCCTCTACTTCCACAACAACCCTCTGCAGTGTACCTGTAATCTCTACATGCTCCTGGCCCACTGGAACATTCGAAAGCTGAACTCTGCTGTGGACTTCACTGATGACTACACATGCATCCTGCGTAATTCACAAAAATCCCAGATTTTCAGTCTCAGTGGTGAAAGCATGAACTGCAGCACATTCAAGGAGGCAGATGAAGAGGCTTTCCTGGAGCAAACACTCGTCCTCAACTGTGACACCAAACACCGGGACATGATAAAGACTTGGACATTGCCTGGGGATGTGTTGGTGACGTCTGGAGACAACCAGACAGCAAAGGTCCTGTCAAACGGGAACCTGCAGATAAGTCCGGTTAGGTATGAGGACTCTGGGACCTACACATGCTTTGCTGCAAGTGAAAGATTTAATGAGACTATCTACATTGTGCTAAAGGTTTACAACTTCACCATGCACGGGACAGGGGAGACTTTTAACACAGCTTATACTACCTTGGTGGGTTGCCTGGCCAGTGTGGTGCTGGTGCTCATGTACCTCTACTTGACACCGTGCCGCTGTATCTGCTGCCCCAACAAGGGTAAGACCCGGGGTGAGGACAGCATTCACTCCTCGATGCTCAGCGTCACTCCCACCCACGAGGACCCGGCGCTGAAGGCAGACCTGAACAGGCATGTTGCGTTCATCGACTCCAAAAATTTGCAGGGCCAGAACGGCAAGGTGAATCCCAATGGAGACGAGGACAATGACGATCTGCATGGAGAGGCTGGCTCTCTCATGAAGGTGAAGAGGAAGAAATCGGTAGCAGAATCCATTAGCTCCGTCTTCTCAGACACTCCCATGGTGGTTTGAGTAGACAGTGACATTAATGGCACATAACGAGCCATGATTTATTGAATTTAAACTCTGACTGTGACCTTGTGCAAGAAAAGGATAAAGGGATGGATAGCAAATTTATAACAGCATCTCAAAGGGAGTTCAAAACAGTCTTGTTGTCAAAGAGAACAATAAGCCTGACTTTTCCAGCGTTTCAATCTGTAGCAATTACTATTCATACTGTGAAGGAAAGGAGGCATAAGCGGACTGTGGAACCTATTAGAGAATACAAGATGTAGTTGTTATTAGCACTCAGGAAGCAATGCACTACAACCATTTGAGAGTTGTGAAAAATGCACAAGATTTCCAAGAACATCTCACATTTGGCCTAGCTTAAAACTGTGCTTTGCTCATATTTATATTCATTATGGAAAATTTAAATAGACTGCAACGTATCATACCCTCTATCTCTCAATACAGGAACATAAACCGACGTCACCAGGCTGTGAGTAGAAGTGACATTAACCTTGAGTTATATATAGTGACACAGCATGCCATAAAACCCTATTATACAAGATCCTATAGCTTGAGAAACATAATGAAGGTAAGAAAATATGGATTTATCAAATTCAAAACAGAAAGAGGTTTTTACCCTATTTTTTACCTGATCCTTAGTTGAGATAGACTGATCCTGTTTCATAGTCTTAGTTTTACAGCCATATTTGGGAGCTATTTATCACTTAAACTAAACGTAGTAAGGGTTAGGGTTTCATAGTTGTATGGTACACGATTATTAAGTAACCCTGCACATGAATAATTGTGCAATAAAACTTCCCTTATTGTTTATTTACATCTACAGTAAAAACCAAACAATACTTTGTTTGCTTTTCACAGGTAATCACATGCAGTGTCGTCTGCAGATACACATAAGGTGCACAGAGGTACTTTATGACCGATTATTAACATGTTGTCTTTATTCTGTAAACACATAGGGTACCAAACTCCTTACAAGGACGGAAGCTGTTCTAGTTCTCGTCTGCTGACGTGCCACATGCTGTTAAATTTTCCTCTTGGCAAAGTAACAGCATCAGTCGTGCTAATCCAGAGCTTAAACCTCTAATGCTTAACTAACGCTGTATTATGTTACTTTATTCTTTAGAAAAGAGGTGCACCTTACAGGACAGCTGAAAGTCTATACTTTTCAATGTTTGCATAAACACTTACTCAGATGTGATAAGATGTAGTTGGAAGAATAAGATCAGACTCAATCAATAGTTCCCAGTGTCACACCTGAAATGTAGGTTTTTATTTCCTTTGCTTGCTAGAATGTGATGCTTTTTTGTATCAGCAGTAAAGTGTTAGAGTCTGAGTAACAGTAAAACCTTAATGGTTTCCATCTTGAAAATAAGTTTATGAATAATAAAGTGGAGGCTGTACAGTATTGGCAGGAAGAGCTACTTTTAGTCACATAGCTGTCGACAAAAACTAAATTAACAAGATTTTTTCTAAACAATTGTGCACAATTGTTGAAGTGGGATTCTGTTAAAAGGTTATAAGATGTTAAGAACTTATCCACAGCAGATAACTCTCTTGCTGTCTACATTTAGGATAAATCTAGATTTGCTGGTCCTACAGGCTAAAGCTAACAGCTAGTCTGGGGCAAACACATCTACTATCTTAAAATAACTTTTGTCAGGTTTGCATTTTAGAGGTCTTCAGAGGAGAAACTGCATTGATATGTTCCTTGATTATATGTTGATTATTACAGTCAGAAACCAGAAGAAAGCTTGAAAAGGTTTCCTATCACGCATGTGCCAACCAGAAATAACAACCTGCATTACCCAGAAAGGGTTTAGGGTGGTGGAGCCCTTGAGTGATGTTGGCCCAGCTGTTTAGATCATGCAGCTATATACTATTGGTTATTTAGACAGAAATGGATACTTATTTACACTGGAAATGGAGGCTGGAGATGGTGCGCTATGAAGAATGTCAAATCTGTCGAGGAAACACGTAAAGAATTGCGAGTGGTGTTACTGTGACAGGAAACACTTGTGCAAGTACCTGTTTCACACGGAAAGATCATTGGTTCTGCAACACCTTTTAGGTCTATTTCTTGTGTAGATAACCAATTAATGCAACTATATTGATGGTTGAAAAGTTTAAAAAGATAGGATGAGGAGCTCGGAGTAGAGCCGCTGCTCCTCCACTTCGAGAGGAGCCAGTTGAGGTGGCTCGGGCATCTATACCAGATGCCTACTGGACGCCTTCCTCGGGAGGTGTTCCAGGCACGGCCCAGGACACGGTGGAGAGACTATGTCTCTCGGCTGGCCTGGGAACGCCTTGGGCTCCCCCCAGAGGAGCTGGAGGAGGTGTCTGGGGAGAGGTGACGTCTGGGCGTCTCTGCTGAGTCTGCTGCGCCAGCAACCCGGTCCCGGATGAAGCAGAAGACGACGAGTACGAGTAAGTTTAAAAAATAGGGTTTGAATAAAAAGTGGAGTTGTAGAAGCCTGCTTTTGGTCTAGGCCCATCTGTGTTCCACATTCAGTGTCTGGTAGCAAGTAATCTGGATTTATACAAAATAAAATGACAAGACCTGCAGCATATCATTTTCCAGTCAAAGTAACTACTGAATGGAAATGGTCAGGCAGTGTAAAAAAAACGAAAAATCGTTCCCTTAAAGTATATACATTTCCTTTTACACCTCTTTCTTTTTATATCAAAACAGTTTTCCTGACTAAATTTTTTATGTTTCTTTCTCAGTATATTTCACACAGGAAGACCATTGGTGGTGCACCACCTCCTACCTTGATTTCCTGTGTAAAAAATTGCCTATTTTTTTATAAAATAGTTCTAATAAAGCCCTATTTGATTTTTACGATTACATTTTCTTTTAAATCTGCTTTGGCGATCTCTTCTTTCCGGCTAGCAGTTAGCTGGATTCATGCTAAAGTCCTGTCCACACTCACTTGGATATTTTGGATATTTTTTCATACCCCCTGTTTACACAACAACATTTTTCTGGTGACAGAGACTTTTAAAGATTGTTTTCCAAAATTGTTTATGCATGTGGACTGGATCCACAGTAGTGGAACAGTTTTTTGTGGGTTAATCCACATTTGTCTCACTTTGTCCTGACCCTGATGCAAGAATTATGCCTAAAACACCATGGTACTGTCCAGAAGGACTGGTTTCATTAAATTGTACTGAGTTTATGTTGTAGCACAACAAGGCCAGCTGGTCGTTAATGCTAATTGCATCATTTGATTGGAAGAAGCTTCAGTCTGGTTTCCATGCCTTTGAACCAGTGGGGATCAATCATGTTATCATGAGTCACCGCAACACAAAAAGAGGCATTTTCTATGCCTTCAAGTTACTGACAGCCTCAGTTCAGCCCAGATGTGTTTGCTTTGTTTCTTTCCCTGTCATTATTAAGCTGCCCTTTCTTAGGCTCGAAAGCAATCATTCAGCCAGGCAATGAATGCGATGCCCTTTAAGTCGTCTGCAATTTGTGAGGGGAAACAACTGGAGTTTTGATCAAGCGGTTGCACTCCAACTGAGTCATATGGTTGGAAAGTGCAGTATATTCCAAAGTATCCATTATGCCTTTGAGTTGCTATTCAAAACAAAAATACTAAACAATTAATAATTAGATAAAATCACATCTTCAAAATAAAAATCGATTTACACATTTCTGGTTGAAATGTTTTCTTACGCAAAATTGGTGGAATATTCACAGTTGCTGTGGGCACCACAGCATCTCCTATGTGGGTGAGAAAAGGAAGTCACACTTGTCAGAGAGGTGCTGTGTGCGAATCATATCACTCTGTCACATGCTGAAACACCAGGTGGAGAAACAGACAGCAGCAGAAAATACCAAGCCACGCTTTTAAAAAGTTGCATATAGAACCCTCACAAACAGGTTGCATTGGTGCAAGAAAGAGATCCATTTTAAGGGTTTTTACTGATTTTTTCCATTTGCAGCTTAAATAAATACTTTCATCCATCAGATTTCGATGTGCTGTCACTTAAGACTGCATGAGAAGCTGAAATCACAAACAGATATTGTGGTTTTTGAGTGGCTCAGCAAATTACTCGACCATTACAGAGAAAAGATTCGTTGTTGGACCCCACTAGATCCACTCTGATGTTTGTCCTTCACAGTTCAGTTCATCTAGTAGTCCTGTATAGCGATCGGTTAAGTTCTCTTGCAAAGGTTCTAAAATAGAGGGGAAAGTCTTGGCTTTTTTTTTTCTCCAAAGCAAATCTGCCTTTGTGTATATCTATATCAACAATATATATATATATATCTCTATATGTCTATGTATGTATTAAGACACATTCTGCGTTCAGTATTGATTAGCTGTGTACTGACTGTATTCTTGTATATTCCAATACTGTTCATTTTGCATTAAGTCTGCCTTTGTGCTAATGTTAGCCGTTCCAACATCAAAGTCTTATTATAAATGTTTATTTTTAAGCAGTGTGGGGATTAACTATTCTTTATTGAAATGGCTGGGTAAACAGAAAAATGTCTAAACATGTGATCGAAATCTGCATGGAGAGAAAGCCAGTTTATTTTTCAATAACTTGAGTATAAATCCTAATCTAGTCTAACCTAATGAATAGACTGCATCTTGGCTCCAGTTATATTTAATGAGTATTGGATTTTGTTCCTAAAGCCATACAAAATTAAAAACACAGTGCTTTACTTGATTGTTACGCCATATGATGTAGGGAGCTGCTGGCTGGTGACTCAGAGAAATGATAAACATGGGAGGGTTTGAAAAGCCTCCTAAACAGTAGGGAAATGGAGTTCCTCAGGACTATGTGATGTTTTTAAAACTTGCTAACGCTTGCAGTTTGTTTAAAGAAAACCACTTAATCTTAATATTTCTGCACCTTGTAGGCTCTTTGCTCTTAGCTTAGATAAATCCAGCCAGATTAAAAAGGGAAGAGAGTGCTCTCTTACTGCCCCGCTGCACATAATCATCCTTCATCCATAGCTATAAAGTAGCAATCAGCCATGAGGTGGTGAGTCAGAAAGCTTGTTGCTTTTACTGTGTCCACAGGATAAGAAGGGAGCTTTAAGCAGCACTGAAAGCACTGTGTTTATTGACCACAACTTTAAAGATGATAAGGTTGGTCACTGCCATAAAAACTTAAACGCCTCGTAGCTGAAGGATAATGGCTTTGCATGGTATGCTTAGAAGCTTCTCTGGCTGCACCCTATAGTCTGGGTGCAAATTATAGGCATTAAAGAAGAGAAATATACAATAATTTGACATAATAAAAGATACAGATTTACACCTCGTGTTGTCTTTATTTGTCTCTATCTCAATCATAGCTGAAGGACCATTATGTTGCTCTTACTATGGCTCAAGTTGTGTCATACTGCCCTCTGGTGGTAAAACATGCATTGCACACCCATTAGTGTTCGCCTGCAAAGTTTTTAGAAATTATTCTTCATAAACTTATACATCTGTGTAAATAAGGAAGGGGGGCTGTAATTTCCAAGCTGTGGCATAAGCAGTATCGTGTTAAGGATAAAAGCAAATAGCTATCTTAAGACTTTTCAAATATACTGACTGTACTGGTTAAAGAAGTATTTCTAAACTTTCAAAAACTTTCTAGTGCACACTATTGGGGTCATATTCTGAATATGCAGATAACATCAATTTGCCACAAGCCAGCCAAGACCTGGTACTCCAGATTTTTGACAAGCAAAAAGGATAATCAGAAGACCTGCCAGGGCAGTCTTAGGCATCTAAGGAAGAAAAATCGTGGATTTATTTTAGCAGAACAATCACCCTAAACACATATGAAAATTATAAATTGACTTCAGAGAAAGAAACTTAACCTGCAAGAATGGCTCAGTCAATCACTAAACCCGAAGCCAACTGAATATTTATGGAAAGAACTGAATATAATGTCAATAGGCTCATCAGAAAAACATTGACATGTTCAGTACTCGTTTTCCCCACTTCAAATTAAGGAAAACGTGCCTCATAAACACGTTTGTCTTGATTTGTTTTTGAGAGAGAAAATAAGGCTGTGTGGTATTGTTTGACTTTATCCAACAAGCCTAAAACTAATTTGGGACACTTCAGTTCCTAATCAGTCACATTAAATGTTTAAAGTAGATGAATCAAAACACAACCGCTTTTAAAAGTGTAACCTGCCACATGGATAACAATGACTGCACAGTTTGTGAACTGGCCTGTTAGGTCTGGAAAAATGCTTATATAGCTGTTAAAGTTTAAACTAATATTTGAATCTGCTAATCAAAGCCAGGAAGTTAGTATGTATATTAATATTTTTGGTAATTAAATACGTAACATTGCTAATTACAATTTACTTTATGAAACTTTCTGTATGCCCACTGTGATTTATACACCACCTCTGCTTCCCTTAGTATACTGTTGATTGTCCAAAAGTAAGCAGCTTTGACTTAATTATTTTTTAATGCACAGGATTGGACGACTCCTCATCCTTCTAGACTGTAACAGCAGTTAAGCCCATTTGTGAGGAATTTAAATAAAAACACAATGTTCCAGAGGTACACTAATAACTAAATGATGAGGAAAATAATTATGGCAGATACAGAGATAAAAAGCAGATATTGCTAAGTCCAAAACAAGTTACCTTTTTTTTTGTAAAATCATTCCCCTCTTATATAAGAGAACAGGTATGCAGAGAATTAGGAATAACTTGAACACAACTCCAATGTTAAAGCAACTGATTGAATTACACAACAGTGCAACCAAACAGAAACACTGAAAATGCCTTTGCGTGGGCATTTTCCTAAAAAAGAAGGACAAAAGATATCTTATGTATTGAGAAACAAATTTTAGTTGGGAACTGTAACAGTTTTACATGTAAAATGGTGAACATGCTCATAACGGGTAGAACAGAAACACTGCATTCAGCATAATATTCAGATGTTAGTCTAAACTAGAAATATTACCTTAACAGCAATTAATAAAACCACACAAAAGAAAAAAAAGCAAATGTTTGACCTTCAAACAATCTCACATTGGCAGTTAAACCCTTTATATTTTAGACCTGGGTTTAATTTTTCCTCAGCGTATTCAAGAAACTGGACTATGAGTTATAAACTTAGCACCCCTGAGTTTTTTATTATTAATCACAGAAATGACTTATTGTACAAAGACATAGTTTATCTGTAATACCTTCTGGAAAAGGGTCACTTCATTATCGATGCTTGGGTATGCAGGTGTTAAAGCAGGTTTTGTTCTGCATTTGTACCTTCAGGACCCCTCTGAAGGGGCTTTGCTATCTAGAAACTCAATAAAACAAAGTTAGCTTCCGTTAGTATTAAGTGAGCCAGTCTGTATAAATTTTTGGCAAAACAATACATTTTAGTACCTTTTGAAATGAATTTTACAAAATGCATTTTTGATGGAAATAAACATAAAATTAGAATCAGTCCTGCAAAAAGTGCAGTGAGTTGTACATGTTAGACTCTTCTGAAATGAGGAAGCCGTGTAGTTACGATGGCGTAGCTCCAGCTTCAACGTTGGCAGGCTGGTTTGTCTTGTGGAAAGGGGTTTCTTTGTATATAAACCAACAGTTTCCTCCCCACAGAATGAGGTTAAGGAATCCAAATATCTGCAAGGGAGTTGAGATATAATTGAAATACAGTGCCAACACAAATCAATTTGTGTTAAGTAATTACAAATAATTTGTAATTATTGCTCAAGAGAGTTAATACGTCCTTCCTTATACTTCAATCTCACAGGTATGCCCTACTTTGTGTTAGCCTATCATTTAAAACCCACATAAAGCTTATCCATGAAACATGACAAAATGTGCAACAGTTAAAGAGATATGAATAATTTAGCATTTAACCATGTGTATGCTTGGGTAGTGCACACAAACCTTTTTTTTAAGAAATATGAAGTTGCATTATAACTCACCACAGAGGCATTTAATTTGCCCATACTGGGCGTAGCTCCTGCGCTGCACGTGGCATTTTTGCAAATTTTAAGTAAAGCGATAATAGTTAAAGGACTTGTGGCCCATTTGACATCAGTCAAGCCTTTGGCCCAAGCAGAGGATGATACCAGCCACAAGAAGGCCAAGGCTGCAGTCACCAACAGATCCTAAGGAAACAGCAAACAAAGAATAAGTATACAACAGGTTTGATCTTGTGTAATTTCAGTCCGCCACACTAGAAGGTTTAAGATCTGTTTTTTTCCTGATCTGACTTAGCCAACTCTAACACTGAAGATCCCCTTTCAGCAGTCCAATTTAGCTGTTTATTAACTCTGTAAGTCAGCCATGAGTTACTCAAATGATCATGTAAAACATAATAAGAGGAAGAAGGCTGACCATAGGAAAAAAAGCCACCGAATGCAGACATTTTCCCCATTTTATCAATATTAAAGCAAGACGCTAAAAGCATGAATGTATCTTAACATGTTATCATTGCTTGTTCTCTTGTATTAAATGCTTCAGTTTTTATCTGTTGGACACCAGACAAAGTTTGACTCTTAATCTCTTTAACAAACACCACTGCTTTAAATCCTCTTTGCACTAAATGACCCACCGAGATAAAACAATTAAGTCTATCTGGGGGAGTCTACGCTGGTTCAGGAAAGAAGAGGTTCTCATCAGAAACCAGTAATGAAAAATAAAACAGAAGTTTATTTCAATTTATTTCAAAATAAAAAAAACACTGAAGTAAAAACAAGACACTTTCAGTGTATACACAGAAATTCTTACATTGAATTTAATACTTTTTAATCCGTTTTTTTTAATACCATCACAAACATTTTTAATACCAACATGAGCTCCAGCTGCAACTGTAGTGTCAACCCTTTGAACTTCAGTTGGCGGTAACTATAAAGTAATGGATTACTGTCATTTTCCTAACATGGGTAGTAAGTAGGAGTAGTAATGCTTGCAATTCAAATCAATTACCTATTGGCATATAGTTGCTGTTTCCAGGCACCACAGCAACTTCAGCGCGCAACGCTGAACTGGGGAATAGAATTGTAGGTCTACTCATGGTGCTGGTGGGCTTACTGCTGGAAGCAGCTTGCAGGAGAGTGGTGCTATTTATTGTGTTTTTACAGACATGGCAACGAGCCTCTCGGCTGTTACCAATTTCTGGCCCTGGCAAGTCTTTGAATCTGGTGTCCTCTAGGCAGATGTTCAAAAAGGTGCATATCTCCATGAGGTTTTGGCAGCAATCCGGCCGTAAGGCTATCCAGTTAGAGCATAATAAAGTCTATGGTTAAAGCAAAGGCCGAGGTGCCAATAGTTTTACCACGAACACACATCATGACATCATTGATATCAATCAGGTCCTACTTGCAAATCCAATTTATATAATATAGGCTGAATGAGTTTATTACAAGGATAAATATATAAAAAAAAAATAATAATAACTTTTTTTGAATTACATGCGAGGCCGGATGTGGAAAACACACTCAGACGTGGTATTTGTGGATAGTTTCATCAGGAAATGAATCATATACTTTCTCTTTGCTAGTGATGATGTTTTCATTATTTTTAATACGAAATTACACTGCTCAAAGAAATAAAGGGAACACTTAAACAACACAATATAACTCCAAGTAAATCCAACTTCTGTGAAATCAAACTGTCCATTTAGGAAGCAACACTGATTGACAATCAGTTTCACATGCTGTTGTGCAAATGGAATAGACAACAGGGGGAAATCTTTGGCGATTAGCAAGACACACTCAGTAAAGGAGTGGTTCTGCAGGTGGGGACCACAGACCACTTCTCAGTACCTATGCTTTCTGGCTGATGTTTTGGTCACTTTTGAATGTTGGTGGTGCTTTCACACTCGTGGTAGCATGAGACGGACTCTACAACCCACACAAGTGGCTCAGGTAGTGCAGCTCATCCAGGATGGCGCATCAATGCGAGCTGTGGCAAGAAGGTTTGCTGTGTCTGTCAGCGTAGTGTCCAGAGCCTGGAGGTGCTATCAGGAGACAGGCCAGTACACCAGGAGACGTGGAGGAGGCCTTAGGAGGGCAACAACCCAGCAGCAGGACCACTACCTCCGCCTTTGTGCAAGGAGGAACAGGAGGAACACTGCCAGAGCCCTGCAAAATGACCTCCAGCAGCCCACAAATGTGCATCTGTCTGCACAAACGGTTAGAAACTGACTCCATGAGGATGGTATGAGGGCCCGACGTCCACAAATGGGGGTTGTGCTCACAGCCCAACACTGTGTAGGACGCTTGGCATTTGCCAGAGAACACCAGGATTGGCAAATTCGCCACTGGCGCCCTGTGCTCTTCACAGATGAAAGCAGGTTCACACTGAGCACATGTGACAGACGTGACAGAGTCTGGAGGCACCGTGGAGAGCGATCTGCTGCCTGCAACATCCTTCAGGATGACCGGTTTGGCAGTGGGTCAGTAATGGTGTGGAGTGGCATTTCTTTGGAGGGCCGCATGGCCCTCCAAAGAAATGCCTGGGTTCCTCCTAAATTCAATACCTGGGTTCCTCCTAATGCAGGAGAATGCTAGACCTCATGTGGCTGGAGTGTGTCAGCAGTTCCTGCAAGATGAAGACATTGAAGCTATGGACTGGCCCGCCCGTTCCCCAGACCTGAATCTGATTGAGCACATCTGGGACATCATGTCTCGCTCCATCCACCAACGTCACGTTGCACCACAGACTGTCCAGGAGTTGGTGGATGCTTTAGTCCAGGTCTGGGAGGAGATCCCTCAGGAGACCATCCACCGTCTCATCAGGAGTAGCCCAGACGTTGTAGGGAGGTCATACAGGCACATGGAGGCCACACACAATACTGAGCCTCATTTTGACTTGTTTTAAGGACATTGCATCAAAGTTGGATCAGCCTGTAGTGTATTTTTCCACTTTAATTTTGTGTATGACTCCAAATCCAGGCCTCCATTGGTTAATAAATTTGATTTCCATTGATGATTTTTGTGTGATTTTGTTGTCAGCACATTCAACTTTGAACAGAACAAACTATTCAATGAAAATATTTCATTCATTCAGATCTAGGATGCGTTATTTGAGTGTTCCCATAATGTTACATAGAACACATTCTTATTGGGTTGTGATATAAAAAACGGACTTTTGTTAAAATCTTTGGTTTAATTTAACAATTAATTAATTGAATGCCGCAAACATGAAAAAATACATGCTGTGCATTCTCTAGTTGAAGTTGTTTTAAAATCCAACATAAAATGAAGAGATTTGAAGATCATCTCCAATTATGCAGCACAGCAGCCTGCCTAACTGCAAGAGGTGGCTAAATTTAATCTTTCCCCAGAATTCAAACAAAATGGAAACATGCTCATATTCAAATCCTGTAGGATAAAACTATGAAGAAGCTTCTCTAAGCTGATGTTTTCAGTAAGTAACAGAATCCTTCTGTTGTGGCCAAGCTACCTCACAGTCACATGCGTTACTAACTTATGGCAACACAGTAATATTGCTCCTCCAGTGTTGCCTGTCGTGCTTGCTGACAGAAAGGTTTACACAACACTGATGTCCTTCATTTGCTTGTAAACCACACCCTACCCAGTCTTTCACTCACACAGCTCCATTACACTTTCTCCAAACTCAAGTCAGATTCCAGCATGAAGCGAATCCTCTGAGCCAAGGGTGTCTAAAGTGCAGCCTGACAGCAATTCCCCCGCCGCCTTAATTTAAGAATGGTACACATTTGGACCTTTAGCATAAGCATGTGAGGCAGATGGACACTTTTAGTCATTCTTAGGGTGAAATTCTTGCTGAACTTCTATATTTTCCTAAAGTGGGAATCGTTAGCTACTATTAGGAAAGGTTTTTGCTGTTTTTTTTAATTTGAACTTCTTGGAAAGTGGGACCATAAATATCTGACAGACTTGGCACATATTTTCATTAAACTTGCCAAAACACAAAGCTTTTCGAAGAAAGAGTGACTCATACGCCAGTCTTGCTAAAAGAATATGCTAAAAACCTTTTTAAGACCAACATAATAAAAAACATTTTACCCCAAAAAAATAATAATTGATGAACTGCTTGCTTTCCACATGCTAATGTTTGGCACCCTTTTTATGTTTTAGATCTACAATAATTTGCTAATTTGTTTCTTTATTTAAACAAATTGAATTCATTGCAAAGTAGGTAAAACAAATGATGTTTTTAATTGGGGGGAAAGATGCCCTACAATTGATCCAGTCATCCTAAAAGACATTCTTGCCTAAACTTCTCTTCATTCCTGATTCATCTCATCCATTTAAACACAGGTAGAGAATAGAGGAAACCCATGCAAACGTACCACGATGGGGCCACGAGAGGATTCTCTGTACAGGTGCTGATAGCCCAGATAAAGGACTAATGACGCGGTGCTGTAGAGGAAAGCCAGTACCCCGATACAGACGTAAAACTGCGCAGAAGGCGAGTGATCCCCAGTCAGGAAGAACTTAGTGGATGTCGTTTCGTTGGTAATACAGTCAGGAACCTGGGAGGGATGCTGCATCAATCTTTGCACAAAATAGACAGAAGTTGTTTTTTTTAAGAAAACCAGAGTTTTATACAGTCTGCATTTTAAAAAGGCTAAAAATCTTCCATCATTCCCTTCCAACAATTTGAATGAGATGCCAGAGAAAGTACTGCAGTGCCTTTTTCATTCTCTATAGTAAGTAATGCAGTCCTGTCCCTCCCTAGGCACAAGAAATTATTATAATGTGGCAACAATGTCCTGTCTCATGTGGATATGACATGTAACAGGTACCAGAAATAATTAATGACAAATCCATAAAAAAATAAAAAATCCATACTTTTTTGTTTTATGTTTTTGTGTAAATACCTTCATATTTTTACCTGAGGTTATCGTACTGATAGGGGCTGTAGACCAGCCCGTCTATTGGTAAAACGCTGTGGTTTGCTTGAACATACCTGAATGGGTAGTTGAATTCTGCGTGTATTTCCTCCACCTTGGCTTGTTTGCACTGGATGTTGAAGCTGGTGGAGCCGCTGTAACCTCCAGTTGTAGCAAAGGCGAAAATGGAAAACAGCTGTAACCTCAGAGGAAAGATGGAGAGGAAACATGGTCGGAGAAAAAATGAGGAAGGATGTTGAATTAAGAAGTTCTGATCTAACGCTCACAAATATACAAGAACACACTTTCTCGTATATCATGAAGGTTTTTGACAGCAAGTATAGATAACATAATTTTGAATGCAGGGCTTATAATAAAAAAAAATAATGTTGAAGGGGTGAAAATGGCGAGGCAATGGGGAGACGGAAGCAGCAAATGCTTGGTTAGATATTGCAATATTTGTCTACACACTTTAAACTGAGCGCACACTTTCACCCTGAGCTGCACAGGGAGTTGAGCATGATTCAGTCCGTTATTAACCGGGCAACCGCGACGCATTCCACATTTAACCTCAAATAATGACTCCTATGGGCGTGGAGAGGGTCACAAGACCAACAGCCTGATCAATTTGAGAGGTATTTCTGGCAAGCAGAGATGAGCTGCCCCCGTAGAAAACACAAACCCAACACCGCACACATAAACAGGCCATATGGTAAACAAATCCAGCAAAACTCACCCATTCTAGCACCCGGATAAACGCTAAAGGCTCCTTTAGGGGTCCAAAGTCAAGCTTAAATCCTGATGAGAGCACTTTCTAATAAAAATAAAGACAGAACATATTAGAAAATAAAAGCAAGTCTACTATCGAGGGGGATTTATCGAAAAAAAAAAAAGAGGAGGTGTGTAGGTTGAAAAAAACTCAATTTTTGTGGTCGCCTCTGACTGTTGTAAGCGCCGTTACCTGAGCTACGGATTCCATGTTCTATCCGAGAATAAACGCACAGTTTTAAAACTTATCCGCTCCCTTTTGGCCTTTGAGCTGCGCGCAGGCTTGTTCTGTCGTGTCAAACTTTTCAGCGGATCTTAGCGGCTGACACGTGATCACAGAAGGTCAGGCTTAGACAAGAGAGGACGGTAGGGGGCGCTGCTGGGAAATGAGAGAAATAAGAGTTTTGGCACACCTCATGCAGACTTCATTTAAATCTGTATGCAAAACGTACAGCCTGGAGTTTTATTAAGGTTGTATGGAGAATAATTTCTAAAAGCCGGAACGTTTTACTACGTTTCTTCTTCACTAGTGGAAAATAAGTCTGCAGATGAATGTTTACATTTGTAGATGAGCAACCACCCATCCTACCCAGATGATAAGGGTGTGGGTATCTGAGTATTTCAGGCAAACCATATGGAAAGCTGGATGCCTACATGTGTGAATTTGTCACCCGGAGTTGCAAAGGTGTTAGAATGGTGATGTATGTATGTATGTATGTATGTATGTATGTATGTGAAATCCCTAAATTATAATCATGTGTGAGAGTTTATACTTTATAATGTGTGTGAAAATTAGGCTGAGTTTGGATATTTGTCTCCTAAAACACAGGATTTAACCAGTGATGCATCTAGGAAGACAAACATTTTTGCAGTACTTATGCGTTCCTCTATACTTTTTGACACTATGCAGGTTTGGACCCGGCAACTTACTTTCTGCATCTGGCTGTCCTGTCCCATTTATTGTGTGGGAAATGAATGCCAGGTCAGACTGGTAACCAAAGCACCATGAATGAGGTCCAGAGTTTCTTTGTGGGGATAGGAGAAACGTAACAAAAGAATAACTGTCTCTCTCTGCAGCACTCAGAAGCCTTTGCTCTCAGATAGGCACTTGACATACTGTTTTAAGTGTGCCAAAAGGCACCTGAATGACTGAACCTCAATGCATTCACTGATAAGAAGTTATGTTTAGCCTGTAGCCAGAATAAAGAACTTTTAACTATTATAATAAATTGTGTAATGCTCTTTAAAAATATGCATTCTTAAGTCACCCACAGAGGGTCAGGTCAGCCACAGATTGCTCTTTCTTCCAGTAATTTACGCTGCCTTTTTCACCTTTACTAATACAATTTAATTTAAAATCACTTTGTTTAGGGCTATGATTTCCAGAGAACATCTCTTCAAGTAGCATACAAGTGATGAATTCTTGCAGATTTATTTTAACATAACAAATGCAGTGTGTTTTTTTTTTCTTTTTTTCAAATAGTCAGGGTTAAGTGATGTTGTCTGCTACAGACAACAATACTTAGGTTGTTACCAAATGTGTGAGATACAGATTTCACAATAGCTTTTGAAACAATAAAAATGTAACTGAAAAAATACTTCAGTGTGTCTTAGTGTAACATATGTAACAGTCTTAAGGGTGCCTCTGAAAATCTCCATGTGTAGGGCCCAATAGCCCAGTGACAATTTCCTCAAATCTGCATTACAGCAACCAATTTCAAAGTATTTTATGGCAATTTTATGTGATAGACCAAGAAGAAATAGTTTATAAGTAGAAGACAAATGACAGACTTTTTTGAATAGGTTTGACTAATAGAAATCTGAATAGTGTGACATATATTTGTGTTCAGTCTTTTCTTCCAGGATTTCCTTGTATTTAGATCCATCCATCTTCCCCTCAACTGTAACCAGTTTCCTGTTCCTGCTGAAAGAAGGCATCCCCACACCTCATTATGTTTTTAAATACATATATATATATATATATATATATATAATATATATATATATATATATATATATACAGGGTTGGACAATGAAACTGAAACACCTGTAATTTTAGTGTGGGAGGTTTCATGGCTAAATTGGACCAGCCTGGTAGCCAGTCTTCATTGATTGCACATTGCACCAGTAAGAGCAGAGTGTGAAGGTTCAATTAGCAGGGTAAGAGCACAGTTTTGCTCAAAATATTGAAATGCACACAACATTATGGGTGACATACCAGAGTTCAAAAGAGGACAAATTGTTGGTGCACGTCTTGCTGGCACATCTGTGACCAAGACAGCAAGTCTTTGTGATGTATCAAGAGCCACGGTATCCATGGTAATGTCAGCATACCACCAAGAAGGACGAACCACATCCAACAGGATTAACTGTGGACGCAAGAGGAAGCTGTCTGAAAGGGATGTTCGGGTGCTAACCCGGATTGTATCCAAAAAACATAAAACCACGGCTGCCCAAATCATGGCAGAATTAAATGTGCACCTCAACTCTCCTGTTTCCACCAGAACTGTCCTTCGGGAGCTCCACAGGGTCAATATACACGGCCGGGCTGCTATAGCCAAACCTTTGGTCACTCATGCCAATGCTAAATGTCGGTTTCAATGGTGCAAGGAGCGCAAATCTTGGGCTGTGGACAATGTGAAACATGTATT
The DNA here is from genome assembly GCA_036173005.1 of Crenichthys baileyi. Lineage (NCBI taxonomy): Eukaryota > Metazoa > Chordata > Actinopteri > Cyprinodontiformes > Goodeidae > Crenichthys > Crenichthys baileyi. Next base: position 666,666 of record JAHHUM010000901.1, read on the forward strand.
GTTCTCTGATGAGTCCACCTTTACTGTTTTCCCCACATCCGGGAGAGTTACGGTGTGGAGAAGCCCCAAAGAAGCGTACCACCCAGACTGTTGCATGCCCAGAGTGAAGCATGGGGGTGGATCAGTGATGGTTTGGGCTTCCATATCATGGCATTCCCTTGGCCCAATGCTTGTGCTAGATGGGCGCGTCACTGCCAAGGACTACCGAACCATTCTTGAGGACCATGTGCATCCAATGGTTCAAACATTGTATCCTGAAGGCGGTGCCGTGTATCAGGATGACAATGCACCAATACACACAGCAAGACTGGTGAAAGATTGGTTTGATGAACATGAAAGTGAAGTTGAACATCTCCGATGGCCTGCACAGTCACCAGATATAAATATTATTCAGCCACTTGGGGTGTTTTGGAGGAGCGAGTCAGGAAACGTTTTCCTCCACCAGTATCACGTAGTGACCTGGCCACTATCCTGCAAGAAGAATGGCTTAAAATCCCTCTGACCACTGTGCAGGACTTGTATATGTCATTCCCAAGACGAATTGACGCTGTATTGGCCGCAAAAGGAGGCCCTACACCATACTAATAAATTATTGTGGTCTAAAACCAGGTGTTTCAGTTTCATTGTCCAACCCCTGTATATATAACGTGTGTGTGTGTGTGTATGTGTTTGTGTGTATGGATTGTTCGTTGCCCTTCCACCTCACACTCATGGTCCAATATAGCACACTAAAATTGTGTAGTCTGCCATAATTTGAAAAAGTACAAGGTGTGAATATTAAAAAATGTAGGACTTGCCAACATTTTATTTATAGAAATGTCATGACCCTGAAGGGTTAGGTTTTCATTTGCGTTCATGTTATTGACCATTTTCATTGTTGTTATGTTCTATAGGTCTTGCCATACCCTGTTGTTATTTTTGCCATTTGGGTTTGTCATATGCATTTCCTTGTGCTCATTATTGTTCGGTCTGTTTCTTTAGTTCATTCATTTGTGTTTTTCTTGTGATCCTTTTACATTTAGATTGTTTCCTGTTAGATCTCTGTTTGATATTTTCCTTAGGGTTTCTTGCTCAGCTCCATTCGTTTTTGTCTTTTCTCCCCTTCTCTGCTCTGCTCTTTTTTTTTGTCTCAGCAGCTCCACATATCCGTTGATTGCTCTGTTTTCTCTTTGCCTCAGCCGCAATTCCTTCTGGTTTTTCTGTCATTTCTCTACCTCTGCCACATAATAAAATGGTTTTCTTTGTTCCACACTGGATCCTTCCATTACAATGCCTGTTGTTTCCTCGTGGTTCTGCCCAGTCCTCTGTCCAGCTCTGAGCTATGTTCTCCTTGTGGCAGGCTGCAAGGTTCTGTGTTTTACTTTTTCCATTCAAACCATTCTGACTCACAATGCTGCTTATTCTAGTTCTGCCAGCACCAACTGACCACTGACCATACAAATCTGAGAAATACAACTTAAAGTGTGTTATTCATTATAATTAGATGTCCAAATATCTAATTTAGATTTTTGGTCACCTTTAGATTAACCAATAAATTGCACATTTCCTCTATCTATACATGGTTTTCTTTTAGATATTTTGGAATTGAATAGTCTGAAAACCACATTTTGAGACTTATTTAATGAAGTATTCATGTGCATTAAACAGATTCATTATTACAGTTAATCTTTGCTAATTCCGATGAGGCTCGTTTGTCAAATCAAAAGAAGTCTACCTTTTGAAAAGGACAACTTTTAAGCAGGTATTGAACATCATTTTTATCAAGTTAACATTTCTGTGTTAAAAATGTTTTTCTATTCATCCGATGTCATTTTTAATCTTAAATGTTGCGTTTTCATTATCTGTAAGCGGAAAATCCTAACCAACAGAAATAAACATCAGTCATCAGTCCGTGTGTAATTAATCTGTATAATGTGTTGCGCTTAGTGAACAGAGTTACTGAAAAAACTTTCCCCAAGACCACTTCAATTTTAAAAACTTCATATTTGATTATTAAATGAGCATACTCTCAATGTTCCTCTGGTTTCGGGAGGCTACATTAAAATATATTGAATTGTCAGTCAGTCAGTCATTTTCTACCGCTTATTCCATAGTGGGTCGCGGGGGAGCTGGTGCCTATCTCCAGCAGTCTTTGGGCGAGAGGCGGGGTCCACCCTGGACAGGTCGCCAGTCCATCACAGGGCAACACACAAACAACCAAGCACACACTCATTCATACACCTAAGGGCAATTTAGAGAGTTCAATTAACCTAACAGGCATGTCTTTGGACTGTGGGAGGAAGCCGGAGTACCCGGTGAGAACCCACGCATGCACACGGAGAACATGCAAACTCCATGCAGAAAGACCCCCGGTCGGGAATCCCAGGACCTTCTTGCTGCAAGGCAACAGTGCTACCAACAGCGCCACCGTGCATATTTTGAATCTATTTCAAGTTATTTTGCCAATATACAAGGAAAAAAACCTTCATTTTCGTTGTTTATGTCAATATAGTTTAAATGTTTACAGGTACATACTTTCCAGTGTTTGTTTGTGCAAAGGTTGTTGGCAAATTCATCTCAGCCAATAATTGCTAACTTTCCTTGTTTGCTTCAGACCTAACCAGTAAAACTTAGCCCATCGATATTAAAACACTGTTAGTGTTCGCTGGTGGGTAGTGCTTAACAGGAAATGGGCTCCCAAATCAAAATATACTTAAGGCTCCATGCCCTAAGTGCATAGTGAAACTACCGCAGTTTTTTTAACAATGTTAAAACAGGCAGAGACAGAATCAGTGTGTCTAAAATGCTACAGACAGATAATTAAGGAAAAGAAATTTACCTTTACACAGACTTTAAATTAACCGAAAGTTAAGTTACTGAATGGACATAACCATTATTAAGTTTTATTTGTCGGTTTCACAGATAGTCATCAAGAAAGAGTGTAAATAAGTCACAGCTACATGCCTACTAATACTGTGTATGACCACAGTCAGGATGGAGTCATGCACATGCAGCCTTTGACCTTACTTTCCTAAACGTAGTTTACTAATATGTGTTCCTGGTCATTTGGGCTATGATTTTGTAGTTCACATATGAACTGAGCCATCTTTAGGGCATGAGGGTGGCTTTGTTCTCCCCTTTTTAAAAGTTTTTGCTTGTGGGGTCAGACTGGGTCTCTCTCTCTGTAGAGGAATGCAGCCCTGAAGAACACGCCGTTTGGCTATGGGAGCAAATTCAGGAATTCACTAATACATAACTAAGATAATAAAGAATATAGTTGATGATTTAAGGTAAAGGTGACAAGCTGTGAATTTAAAATGAGCACTTTTAGTTGTTTTGAAATGACTAAAACGTAATAGGCAGCATTTTGTTTCGGGATGCGATAAGATTATAGCTTCCTTCTTTGTTTTTTTTTTGGTTTTTGTTTTTTTGTTTGTTTTTGTTGCTTCTGGTTTACACACTTGCTAGACTGGTTAAGCAAAAATGAGGAAAAGCAAATACCTACTGCTCTGGTCCGCCCATTTCTCAAAATACCTTATTAAACAGCTATTACAATTGGCAACGCCAAAATCAAACATTAGAACTCACTTCAATGTCATAAATGATAAGTAATCAGTAATGAACGTTAAGTCTCTAACAACGTTTTGTTCCTCCGATGCTCTTTTTGTATTCTGACAGAAAGTTCAGATAAATTGAAAATGCATGGTAGTATTGCTCAACCCACCATGACTGTCTTTTGACAGCTAATTATGCAGTCCAACCTTTTTATCATTTAACCAATCAGAAAAACTGAGGGGTGGGCCATGATGCAGAATAGGCCAATCACAAATGAGCACAGCAGCACAACAGGCAGACAATTTGTCTCAAGCTACAGTATATCATGTTGGCAGTGGAGCGGCAGTGCGAATAATTGGTGTCACACCAGCCGGTTTAATTTCCACCAGAAATTCAGATAATTTCCTGGGTTTTTTTTTTTTATAGTTATTGCATTTTTGCAGACAAACAGCTGCGGCTTTAAAGGACGTCCCTTGTTTTCAAAGCAGGTACTGTCGCTGTCAGGACGACTAGTGTTTTGTTGATGTCATCCGCCGCGGAGCTGCAGCGACCTTCAATTCCTCAACAAGACTGGGGTAAACAAAGACTCGCTTGGAGGTTTTAGTGTTTTCCTTTTATTTTTGTCGCCTTTTGCTTTGCCGCTCTCACCAGCCGGCAGGATGGGACGCCCGCTGCAAGGTCTGCTGCTTTTCGCGGTCTGCGCTCTCCATGTCGGGGGCTTGGATTTCCAGCCGGGATCCCAAGCTCTCACACAGTCGGTGTCCATGAGGCGCTCCGGCGTGAAGGAGAGAGCCGCGCAAATCGTGAAGAGGTCCCTGCCGTCCTGGCTGACCGCAGCGCACAACCACAGGATAAGGCGAAGGAGCGCCGAGCAGAGCGATTCGTGCAAACAGCACCAAGGGTTTCAGAGCAAGTTAACTGACAACACCCACAGTGTAAGTTACCATCAGAGGTCCTGTTTCAAGTCGCAGTCCGACAATTAAATTGCGCCTAGGGAGGGAGAATAGTGCGCAGGTGCTAAGTAGGTGCTTGGATAGGGCCTAATCTGCTGTTCAGAGTAGAGAAAAGCAGCTTTTTTATTTCACGTTCAATTCTCAATTGCTAGATACAACAAATCACACGGGTTTAACATTTATAGAGCCGACCCGAGGCATAAGCGAACTAAACCGCTCTTTAGAGCATCCAAACCATTGCTGTTAAACAGAGATCGAAAGTTCATATCTGCTTATCAAGAATAGTCTGCTTTGGTAACCGGATATTCTCGTCAGAAACCATTGATGTGAAACAAACAAACCAACAAAGTTGATTTTTACTTTAAGATGCAGAAACACTGAATTGAAACACAGGCCGTTTCTCTTTTTAGAAGTTTAAAATTTGATTTTATTTACCATTTTAAAGTAATTTAAACACAAACTATAAAAAACAATTTTTTCATGTAGAATGGCACATAAGCCTGCAAGCATATAGGAGACGCTATTTCTTCTGCTCAAAGGTGTTCTGCCACACATTTTGCCCTACAAAACAAATCTAGATTAACAAAGACAGACGCAATAAGCGAGATCTAAACTTGTGATGAGTTTGAATGGCAATAAGTAGTTTAAAAACAATCACATTGTGAGCCTGTGTTTGAAAAAAAGAACATTTTCCATGTGGGAGGTGACAATAACAGGGTGAAGCATATACTTTGATAGTGCAGGTTAAGGTGGGGAGGCTGTCACAACATGAGGAAATAGACCAATCTTTCATTTCTCCTTGATAGTGATTTAATTTCTTTTATAATTCTAAATATAAAATTAGACAAATCTTAACCAGTTTAGATTTGTGTGTATCCTAAAAAACTAAATCATATTCCAACTTAATATTTTGCGTTTTATTAATGGTTTCTGTTGAGAAAATCCAATTACCGAAACATGCATGGACAGTAAATACATAGAACCTCTTCATGGTTTTATAGTTTACATAATTACAATTTAATGCCACCAGTTTCATAATTTCTGTAGCTTGTGTTTGAGCTGGGGTTATACACAAATACATAATTGCCATTTTTCAGTTTTTAAAGTTTTGACCTCTTCTTTGGCATTCAAATCTAATTTGTTTTGAAATGCTGTTAATGCTGGCTGGCAGTTGAAAGGCCTAACAGGTAGTTGGTTCCCACTTCTGCTTAATGCCCCATACAACTTTGTGCTGGCCTTGCATGTATAAAACAGAACAGCCAATCAAAACTAATATACGTTTTCTTCAGCTCTTCAAGCTAAAATTTTTGGATTGTATGCCAAGTTGTTGTGGTTTTATTTCCTCGGTGGTTTTGTATTTCCTGTAAAATTTAGTGCAGTGTAATAAAATCTAGTTAAACAACGATCAGACCTGCTTAAGTATCTAAAAAGGTTGCACTAGTGTCTGTGACCCCCCTTTATTTATCCTCTGGAGCTTACAACATTCATTTGTTTTGTCTGCCGATCTGAAAGCTAAACTGCCTGAATGCTGACAGGAAACTTGAGCCAGGAGAAATCCTTGTGACCGACGATATGTTGGTTATTTTGTAATTAAAAGCTGTGCTTGTGTGGTGGTTAAAGCAGTTTGGAAGTAGGAAGCCTGGTGAGGTAACAGAGACAGTGTTTGTTTGTTTTTTTTTTTACTTAAAAGAGTCTACCCATGGAGACCAGCTTATAATATATCTGCAAATCTACTCCTTACAAACCAAACCAGAGACTAAATAAGAATCCTGTGCTGTTTATTTGCCTAGCTCACTGGTGCCATGTGATCAACTTTGCATGGCGTACTTTGTATACTTGGCCCCAGTAATCTCAGGTTGAGAGAGCTCCTCGAGGCTCAGCCTTCTCTTTTCTTAGAGGTTACCATGCAGGTCCCACCGGCACTGGGCCTGCCTACAGCATGAACAGCCGTAAGCACAACGTGCGATGAGTAATGAGCCACTAATTGTTGTTTAAGAAATTAATCTTAAAGAGCCAGCAGGTCTTTCTTTGACAGTGAAGGCAAAAGTAAACGGATTTTTATCTGTCTTTTGTACACTTTATCATATTTGTTTGTACACTGTAAGAGGAAGAAACGTCCAACCTAATAAAGTGAATAGGAATATTCAAAAAGCTATTAGGCATAGGCCACTTACCAGTTTCAAAGTGTGCCTCAGCTACCAGTAAAAAGTTACTGTTTACACTGTGCACAACTGGTCAGCTGGGATAAACAATGCCATCATACCTTTCTTCTCACTACCAAACAATACAAATGCATATGTTTGGAAAATATCAGTTTTTGAAAAACATGGAGTGACATGGTGTGGAAACTTAGAAGTACCACTCATTACTTTTAAGTAATGCTGTTTGAAAAGCTCTGGTGGGCAGCAAATAGCAGTGTGTCTGTGAAGCAGGTCGACTACCGGAGCAGGTAGCCCGTTAATGTCAGCTGGTTATATTTGTGTTAGTGTATAAGGAGCAAAACAGCTAAAAGGTATTAACTTCTGCACAATAAGCACTTGAAAACCACTTCTGAAATTAACAAGTGGTTTTCAATATTTTTTCTTGACTCTAATTATGAAAATGAAAACGATAGTCAATGTTATATATCCATGGTTCTCAAAGTATGGTGTACGTACAATTGGTGGTACTTGGGCTGCACTGTACTCAGAATACATGTCAGTAATAATTGTTAGCAAGGTAAATAAAAAAACATCAACTGTGATGCAGTTGATGAGAGTTAACAATAAAAACAAGCGCAGGTGTCTATAAATGCAGGGTTTCATTTAACTTTGATCTGGAAATAACTTAAATCATGTTCTAGTCCAAATTCAGAAGTCAATGGGATCTGCTAACTCACATGTTGACCGACCAGGCTATTAGTAATCCAAGTTACAACAATGTATTTCTCTGCATTTTACCCACACACAACTGTAGCAATATGTTCATTAAAGAAAGTTTTTTAGTACTATATGTGTACAGCTGATATAATAACATGCATACTATCAGAAATTAAAATGAACTGTTTTCCTTTGGCTATCACTAAGTTTCATATAAAGGTGACGTATTGGATTCTGACGTTGTTTTGATGAGGAACCTCTTATTTTCAGTCTCTGAATTCTGACGTTTGAGGGACCTTTCTGTTAGTTTTTCAAATGTGGAAAGCATAAGTAACTCACATCTGTCAACCAGTCATTCAGTGCCAAAAGATAATGTCTCAAAACAGAGGTGCAGGGGAAAAGAAACTATAACTCTCAATTACATAGCAATAAAAGGTATTAACAGGGTATTTCTCTACACTTTGTACTGTTCACATACTGTAGTGACATGTTTACCAAAGGAGGTTGTTAATTTTGTTTCAATACAAATCATAATAGCAAATAAAAATTTATTCTGCAGCTACAAACCGTTCTGTTAATTTTTCCAACTTGAAACTTTGAATCTAAAATTTAAATGTTTACTGAAGTCACATGAGTCAATCAATCATATAGGGCCGATGGATAAGAACATTTTGTTTACTTATTTTAACTCCTGTTTCATTGCTTTTTTTATGTCTCAGTATGGTGGTGCTTAGAGATCATTAATTTGCTGAGGTGGTATTTATTATAAAACGTTTCAGAAGCACTGGCCTAAGGAATATCTCACATATAGCCTTTAACCAGAGTTGGTGATTATCACCTGGTCCCATTTTGTCAGCTATGTGATAAAGGATATTTGCATTACTCAGATAAATATCTGTTAAAATACCCGTAAGTCACTGTTTGTTCTGTTTTCTTCAGTTTAAGTTCGATGATCTGAGTGGCTCAGTGTCACTGGCCTGGGTTGGAGATGGCACAGGGGTGAGTGTTTTGCACATCAGGACATGATTAGGTCAATTAAGGTTGGTTCTTTTAGTGGATGAAGGTCTGCTTGCAAATATTTACATTTACATTTTATGTTTGCATTTTACAATATCGCTCATAATTGTTAGGTGTTTCCTGAAGTTGATCTTTTGTTCTTCGCAGGTCATTCTGGCTTTGACCACATTTCAGGTGCCTTTCTTCATGTTGAAATTCGGCCAGTCCAAACTCTACCGTAGGTAGGTCTTTTAAGCTCATCTGTTGTGAAATTACACATAGTGTGTGTCAGATTGCATCTCATTTTTGTTGCAACTTCTTTGGCAGTGAGAACTATGGGAAGTCGTTTGAGGACGTGACCAGTTTAATCAACAACACTTTCATTTTAACGGAGTTTGGCATAGCGATAGGCCCTGAGAATTCAGGCAAAGTAAGCCACATCCTCTTCACTGTGTTCAGTGTCATCTGGTTGTTTTTACTTTGTCCAGACAGAACCACTGTACTGAGCTCTGAACAGCGACATTTGGACTCTGGCTTTTAGGTGATCCTGACAGCTGAAGTCTCTGGAGGTGATGGGTATCGGATTTTTGTCTCCAGTGACTTTGGGAAGACATTCGTCCACCTGGACTTGCCTTTCAATCCCCTGATGCAGATCTCATACAATCCTGAGAACTCTAATGTGCTTGCAGTCCTCAGTACCAGGGTAAGAAGTGCATACAGAAGACATTTATGAAAATAAAACCAAGTTGGTTGGACAAGAATGATGCTGAAACCCCAACTTGTTTACGTGACTATCAAACACATTATCTCTAATAAGAAAATGGGCAGCATATTTTGACAGATTTGAGTTTGGATATTTTTGTTTCCTGTTTAAAGAATTGAAAATTAGGATCTTTATGTTGCAGCATTTATGATAAAATTTAAAGGGATATGAATTGAGTTCAGCTTAGAAATGCTTTATAATAACCAAAGGGAAATTAAATGTTGTTGTAACTCTTACCTGCCCAAATTTCTTCAAAGAGTTGAGGAATTGAGGCGTGGTTTTTTATAAGACTACTAGCTAACGGCTAGTTAGTTGTAGCAAAGAAGCTAATGGCTTGTTAGCATGACCTGAAAAACCAAAAGTTTGCTAGCAACATAGCAGTGCTAGCAAACAGTGTTTTATTGATTTCTATTGTTTAATTCAATAGACTTCTTTATTCGTTTTATGATTTTACTAAATTACACTTTTCTTGAGTTTCAAATATATTGTTTTTGCTAACAGAGAAAATCCATAAACTGCTGTGGATTGTTTGAAACAGAAGTTATTTTAGGATCTCTTAAGAAATCTGCTTTAAAACTGGCCCTTCTTTCACTGGCTGTGAGCTTGACTCTGAAACTGCTTTCTGTTTTCCAAGCTTAAAATTTCAGATTTTACATATCATAGTACGTCTAAAAGTCTAAAAATGTTTGATTCAAAAAATGTTATCTTCTAAATAACACATTTTCAAAATGGGAAAGAAAATAGAACATGTAAAATGCTAAAACATGTCAATATCTACAGCTGGAGCAAAAAATACAATTAAAATGTATTCATGTTTTTCCATAATTCTACGTATTCACCTATTTTAAAAGGTAAAAAAAGTACATTTTAAATATTTTTTGAAAATTTGTAGAACAAAGAGATGAATCAACACTGAATAGTCTAATTTATGAGGCTCACACACCTGTTTGTTTGCTTGGTGTTTATTTATTAATGTGGCTCTGGAGTTTATGAGCTGGTCTACGTATGAGTGAACCTCTTAAGTTTACTTTAGATGAAATCGTGAGTTAATATTTGTTTCCATTCTCAGAATGAACTTTGGCTTTCTGAAGATTTTGGACACAACTGGAAGAAGATTCACAACATGGTGTGCCTTTTTAAATGGTGAGAGACATTTAATATCCCCAACGGTTTTATGTTTAGAAGCTTTTATAGTCTATGATGCAGTTCTTTCATCTCAGGCTGTAAAACTGCTTCGGTATAGGAAGACAGTTTAGTTTCTACTGTGAATAAAGTGGATAAAGCAAACATTTTCAAAAGTTCAACTGGCTGTATGTGGTTATTCTCACATGTTAATTTTTGCTGATACAGTAGGTTGCAAATAAGAATTAATGAGGCAGACATATTTAAATTTATTCTGAAAATAATTGAATAGTTTACAGTAAAACTGGGTTGCTCAGCTGTGGCTCAGCTGTGGCCAAGTTCTTATTGAGCCTGGGGTTGTTTTTAAACACATTTCTTGATACGTTGTAACCTTTGTAACATTTTAGTTTCAGTTTTAAGGCTGTAATGCGATGCCTAAAGTTTTAAAGGCAAATCGCACTTACAGAAACTACTTCTCTAAAGCAGAAGCTTTGATTTGTTTTTATGAGAAATCATAGATGTGAACTGGCAGCATTACTGGCAGCATTAGAATACAGTGCCATGCTTAAAGCAAGGCACTGTATTCTAATAACATTAGTGAAGAAACAATCATGAAAACCAAGGAACACAGCAGGCAGGTCAGGGATAAAGTTAAGAAGTTTTTAAGCTGGGTTAGAGTATTAAACCATATACGTTTTGAACAGGGTTGCACGGTGGCACAGTTGGTAGGACTGTTGCCTTGCAGCAAGAAGGTCCTGGGTTCGATTCCCGGCCGGGGGTCTTTCTGCATGGAGTTTGCATGTTCTCCCCGTGCATGCGTGGGTTCTCACCGGGTACTCCGGCTTCCTCCCACAGTCCAAAGACATGCCTGTTAGGTTAATTGGTCACTCTAAATTGCCCTTAGGTGTATGATGAGTGTGTGCATGGTTGTTTGTGTGTTGCCCTGCGATGGACTGGCGACCTGTCCAGGGTGTACCCTGCCTCTCGCCCATAGACTGCTGGAGATAGGCACCAGCTCTCCCGCGACCCACTATGGAATAAGCGGTAGAAAATGACTGACTGACTGACGTTTTGAACATCTCTCAGAGCTCTGTTGAGTCAGTCCTCTGAAGATAGAAAGCATATAGCACAACTGCAAACCTGCCAAGAAATACCTGGTATCTTAAATGACAAGGGTAATGAGAGCATTAATCAGAGAAGAGGCTTATGGTGCCTCTGCAGAAGCTGCAAAGGTCAGGTAGGCAAATCAAGTTACAGAACTACTATTAGTTGTGTCCTTCACAAATGTGGCCTTTTATAGAAAAGTGGGAAGTTAAAGAATTTGTTCTGCTCAGATGAGTTTAACATTAAACCTTCTGGTCTACATTAAAAATGTTGACTGTGGCAGAAAAGCAGCAATGGTAATAATGTGAGGACACCAGCAACACTTGAAATACTAAGAAAAAAACTTTATTGGCGGAATAACACGTTTCAGCTTGTGGGCTTGTAGGTTCTCTCCAGGCACCTTGGGTGTAGGCACACACACACACACACACACACACACACACACACACACACACACGTACACATCATCCTTGTGGTGAGAAATGAGTTGATGGTGAATAATTTTCTACTGCGAGGATAAATAAGCTGGTTAGAGTTGACAATAGAACCTGTCAGAAGTGGCAACAGACTTATGTAGTCTAGGACAGAGGCTTGCTTTCCAACAAAACGGTCCGTTTTGCAAAGAAATATGGGCAAAAACTTCACTGTACAATGCTGGAAGAGAGACACCGCAAAGGATTTCAAGCTGTCGTTTCAGTTAAAGGAAGTTCTACAAAGCATCCTCCAAGATTTTGAGGATTTAATGCTTATGCAAACCAAACGTTTAATCAAAAAAACGATCACCTCATTGTGTTGGTCTACCACATAAAATCCCAACAAAATAAATTGAAGTTTGGGGTTATAATGTGCCCAAATTTGCAAAAGTTCAAAGGGTTTGAACATGAAAGCAACTTCACTGTTAGTAATTTTAGAGGTTTTCCTCAGTCCTCAATGTTTTTATCATAATTAATAATCAATCTCTTAGAACTGTCACCTACATTTTATTTATAACAGTTGAGAAATAGGTGAATAGGTGAAATTCCACCCTTTGCCATACTCTGACATTTTTACTCACTAAAAATGTCGAATGAACATTGGCAGGAAAGCTGTCTGAAATTGTTTTTTACATGCCCATGATCATCTCTCCTTTTGTGTATCTTTCCATCTAGGGCAAAGAAAAATACCTTGTTCTTTACAGCCAACAAAAATGGATCCTGCAGTAAGTGATTCCTCTGAGAGCAAAACTGAAAATCTGCACTCTGACATTTTACTAATTTTGTTTTTATATTTTGATGTGGTTAAACTACATGTAATTTAAACCTTTTTAGATTTTTAAAGGACAGGGTAAATTATTCCAATAACACCCAATAAATAACACTGACATGACTAATTATAATATGACCGTAGAAGTTGATGACAGATAAGTCAAACCAAGTCTTATAAGGATTTGTTCTTATATACTATATGGACCTAACTGTTAGACGTTTGCATATTTTTGATGCACTTTTGTTTATGACCTGTCTTTATGATTTAGGTGATAGGGGAATGTTCGAGCTGAAGAGGACGACAGACCTGGGTAGAACCATCAAGATCGTTGCCAGTAAGATCTTCTCTTTTGGCCTGGGTGGACGCTTCCTCTTTGCTTCAGTAATGACTGGAAAGGTCAGTCTAAAGGCGAATTTATTTAAAGCTGTATGATTAAAACGTCAGTAGAAACCTTTAATTGTTTAGACCTCTAGGTTTGTAAGAAAATTAATTCTGGCATTTGCACATCTAGAAGAAAAAGAGAAGTAGCTGAAGTAAGATGCCAATGTCGCAAAAGAGGAAGCATAACACTTCTCACATTAACCTAAGAGAATTTTAAAATACATGTAATTCTCTTTTATAGTTTTTGGTATTTCATATGTCTATTAGATGTTTATTAGAACCATCTGAAATGCCCGCCAAAGGACGTTTGGATATAACATGCGCATTCCTTTAAAATGCATATATCATCATTAACAAAGAAAAAATGAAACAGACAGAAAAAGTACAGAGTTACCACTTTTGCTACAAAGATCATATGTTCAGGAAGCATGCTCCTTTGAAGGAAACACGGCTTTCTTAAAAAAATAAAATAAAATTGCCCTAGGATTATAAAACAGTTGGAATCTTGAACCTCTTCCACAGAACATTTCTGTTGTAAATCTGCAAAGACAAGTTAACTCTAATCTTCCTCTAGCTATTCATAAATAATAATTGTAGATGAATCCACACAGCTGGGAGTTTATAAAAACATACTTGGCTGTGCGGGGCGAAAGAAGGCTTCATGCAACATCAACTTTAGTGCTACGCATAAAATCTGCTTCGGAAGTCATACTATTCTTTATGAAGCTGTAGTGGTGGACAAACACACTCCAGCGATCCCGTAATTGGCCCAAGAAAATGTTCAAAGTTAAATTAAATGTTTTGCATTCTTAATCTTCCCCCTAAGAAGTTCATCTACTGGAAGTCAAACCTTGTAAATTGTGCTGCTGGCTTGTCATACAAACCAGCAGCCCAGTCTACAGGCAGACTGGGCTCCCAACAGAATACTTTAAAATCCTCGTCAAGGGTTCCAGTTTGTTAGCTATCCAAGCTAATGCACGCCAACATTTCTGTTGACTTTGTCATTCTCACTGAATCAATCAACCTGTAAATTTCCGCTTTATGAGCTGAAATTTGAGTTGGAGACTTCATCTATACTTTTTTCTTAGGTGACCAAATATGTTTTGTATTCCAAACATCCTCACTCTTCCGTAACTTTGGCTGAGTTCTCGGCTGTCTTGTGGATTTTTTCCTCACCCACTTTTATTTTGCTAAACATATTAACTACTGTGAGTTACAAAACTGAACACAGGTGAAAAAGAGACGTTTAAAAAAAAAAATAATGATACATGCCATTAAAACTAGTTTCTGTATGGTTCCATTTCTTTTGCTCTGACCTGAACTGCATTCTGCCCACTTCTGCTTCTCTGTCCGAGCAGGGCACTCTGAGGATGATCCATGTGTCCGTTGATCAGGGTGAGACCTGGAACATGGCTCAGCTGCCTCCTGTTGGTCACGAGCAATTCTACTCCATCCTGGCAGCAAATGACGATATGGTCTTCATGCATGTAGATGAGCCCGGAGGTCAGAGCATGCAGTAACTCAGATGTTCACGTATCATATAATGAAACAGTGTTGGTATAGAGCTGTGGCAGACATGGTCATACAGTAGGTGTGTTTAGTAACATAGAGAGATTGCTGCAAGGTGATTACTTTTGTAAGATATTTATATATTAAGTAAATAAAGCATTCAAATGAGTTACTTAACAGGTTTTGCACATGCAAAGTTTGGGCTGTGGTATTGATGGTCCTTTCTGTTTATATGAGTTTTAACTTTAACTTGAATTTATTCCAGATGCAAAAAGGCTCTATTATATGTTATCACATCCTCATCAAGTCCTGTGTGATCCTATTTACAGATACTGGTTTTGGTACAATTTATGTTTCGGATGATCGAGGCACAGTCTACTCCAAGTCACTGGAGCACCACCTTTATACAACCACAGGGGGCGACACTGACTTCACCAATGTCACTTCCCTGCGAGGAGTCTTCATCACCAGTGTCTTGGCAGAAGGTACCTTGTGTTTTTTAACATACAATGCCTAGCATACTACACATCACGAAAAATATCCCCTCAGAATGATGCTGCCACCACTAGGATTTATGATGGGTATGGTGAGTTCAGGGTAAACATGGCATTTTTCATGTAGATCAAGAAATTACATTTTGGTCTCCCTTAACCAGAGTTACCATGGGCTTCTTGGCTGCTTCTCTATTGCTCTCCTTGCCAGGCCTGTTGATTTTAGCTAGACGGCCATGACTCGGTAGGGTTGCAGTTGTGCCATACTCTTTCTATTTTAGATGGTGGCATTTTATAACCTTACCCTACTTTAAACTTCTCCACAACTTTCTCCCTGACCTGTCTGTTATGTTTCTTGGTCTTCATGGTGTTTGTTCATTAATGTTCTCTAACAAACCTATTGGGTCTTCACAGAACAGCTGGATTTTATTGATTTTCAATTATACTGGTGATGTGTTTTGGTTTTTTTTACTAATTTGCTGACTTCTGAAGGCAAAAGGCTAGACTGCATTTAATTTAAAGGTGTCACAGTTAAGGGGATTTGAGACTAATGCAGAGAACATTTGTATTTAAAAAGAAAAAAACTTCCACTTCAGTTTTACATCACTTAGTGTTGTTCTATTCCACTCGTGTGTAGCTATAATGTCACTAAATGTGAAAAGCTTAAGGGATGTGAATACTTGAGCAAAACACTGTACCTGCCCTCAGCCCAGGTTTGGTCCTCAGATGCCTGTAAATACTTTCTCCTTGTGTCTCTGTTTCCAGATAAATCTTTGCAGTCTGTGGTGTCCTTTGATCAAGGAGGAGAGTGGGTTCCCCTGCGGAAACCTGTCAACACAGAGTGTGATGCTACGGCCAAGGACCCAGACCAGGTATAGCTAGGCAAAGAACTGCTGTGTTCATTGAAAAAAATTCTGTTGTATTATCGGTTTTGCACATCAGTTCATTAAGGTGTGATTCTGACTTTTTGCAGCAACCACATAACAAATTAGGTTTGTTTTTGTTGTTTTTCAACCTGCAGTGCACTCTCCACATTCATGCGGCTTACAGCATTGCTATGAAGCTGAAAGTCCCCATGCTGCCTCTGACTGAGCCGAACGCTGTGGGTCTAATCTTAGCTCATGGTAATCATGTTAACGTTGCTGTACAGAAATGTTTGAAACAAACCCAATTGCTTTTTGCTTTAAGAGCATTTTGACATGTTTCTTCAGGCAGTGTCGGGGATGCCATCTCTGTGATGAAATCGGATGTGTACGTGTCCGACGATGGGGGCTACACCTGGATGAAGGCTCTGAATGGGCCCCATCACTATGCTGTGCTGGACTCAGGGGGACTGCTGGTGGCTGTTGAGGACAATGGCGAACCCATCAACAAGATCAAGTGAGTAGCATAGTTGGTGTGAATGTAAAGCCTTGGATGATGATTTGCTTCTGTAGCTGTTGGTGATTTAAAATGAAAGTATTTGAGTAAAATGGATTTAACTTGCGCTAAGATAGATAAAGCATTTAGCATCTTGCGTATAAATCAAGGAATGCCTCTCTGAAGGCTTTAAGCTGTCCTTGTACTAAACACACGAATATTTATAGGATTTGCTGCTAATTTAGATGCATTTGGCAGCAGAAACATACAAAAATCAATGCATTTATGCAAGTGAGCTCCATCCTGTGCTTTCCTCGGCTCTGTTGCTTTTATTCTGAAACATTTAGCACTCTTTAACCTTCCTGACAGATTTTCCACTGATGAAGGACAATGCTGGAGTGTTTACATCTTCACCAAAGACCCAATCTCGTTTACGGGGCTGGCATCAGAGCCGGGAGCCCGCTCCATGAATGTCAGCATCTGGGGCTACAGAGACTCCCTCATCAGCCAGTACTGGGTCTCCTTTACCATCGACTTCAGGGAGCTCCTCACCAGAGACTGCAAGTCATGCAATAAAACAGATTATTCCTAATGTTACTTCATTAGATTTTCAATTATTATTATTTTTAACTTTACTGATGTTTCTAGGTGACGACAACGATTATGTGCAGTGGTTGGCTCACTCTGATGACATAAGCGACCCGAACGATGGCTGCATGCTGGGTTACAAAGAGAAGTTCCTGCGGCTCAGAAAGGACTCTGTTTGCTGGAATGGACGTGATTATGTTGTTAACACACAGCCAACACCATGTCTATGCACCCTGGATGACTTCTTGTGGTAAGATACAGAGCAGATGTTTCTTTTCTTGTTCAAACCTGAAAATCCTATTCAAGAACCTTTTGCTTATCAACTTGTAGATGTTCCTATTAATAGTGGGATTAATGTTACTGCTTACAGGGATTTGCGAAACATTCATAGCCCTTAAACTTTTCCACAGTTTATGACATTACAACCACAATTCAATGTATTTTAATAAGGGCCTTAAGTGGGAGACCAACAAAAAATAGACTTCTGTGAAGTGGAAGAAAACGATGCTTCAAACTTATTTGCAAATAAAAACCTGGAAAAGGTTCTGTGCATTTGTATTCAGCATTCACTCTGATTCCCCTAAATAAAATCCACTATATTCAACATCCTTCAGAATGAAACAATTAACATACTGCACTTGTGACAAAATTAACCTTTAATGTTTGTTAGAGAACATTAGTGAACAAACCGCCTCATGAAGACAAAGAAACACAGCAGACACTTAAGGAAGAAAGTTGTGGAGAGATGAAAAGCAGTTAGGTTATTCAACAATTTCTCAACCTTTGAACATCTGAAAGGGAAGAGGATGGCACAACTGCACATGTACCAAGACGTGACCGTCCACTTAAATTGCATGGCCAGGCAAGGAGAGCATTAATCAGGGAAGCAGCCAAGAGATCCAAAGCTCAGGTGGGTGAATCTGTTGATAGGACAAGTATACAAATGCAAGTCTGGCAATTTAAGGAGGAGTGGCAAGAAAAACTGTTGAAATGGTGCAAAATCCTGTTTGCATTTGAAGCACCATGTGTTGAAAAGTAACACTGCATCACCTTTAACCCATCAGCCCCACAGTGATGCATGGTGACAGAAGCCTCAGACTTTGTGAAAGCTTTTCTTTTGCAAGGCGAGGGAAGCTTGTTTAAGCTGAATATAAAACCAGTTGTCAGTTTTCTTTCACTTTAAAGGTATTATTTGGAAAAGGGTTAAAGGGTATGATTACTTTAACAAGAGTGTAATAACTCATCCTGGTATTGTGTGACTCTTTGCAGTGACTTTGGATACTCGCGTAAAGAGAACAGCTCTGAGTGTGTGGAGCAGCCGGACCTGCAGGGGAAAGTGTTGGAGTTCTGCCTCCACGGCAAAGAGGAGCAACTGCAGACTAGCGGGTAAGGTTTCAGATTCAGTCACATCTGGTTTTAAATCATCTTTAAACTCCACTTGCTGTCAAAAGCAGCAGCTCTGTGCCCAAATGTATTAGCCTTATGCTTGTTAGCCCTCGCCTTTTATAATTAATTTTTCATAACCTAATTAAACTTGCTTCTAAGTGAGCATCCTTGTTGATTTCTGGACATTATGTTGACTACAGTATCGCCAAAGTTGCAGTGTTGATTTAGCTGAAATCATGCCAGGTACAAGCAACAAGTCTGTGTTGGTGGATGAAGTGACAAGATTAGTCAGATTAAGGAAGTAATTGTTATACAGAAAGAGGTGAGAGGAAGCTGATGAGGCTGTTGCAAGTAAGAGTAAATGTTGCCCAAAAATAAACTTTAGGCTAGTTTTACTGGCATGATTGTACATTTCTAACTGGTAAACAAGTTAACAATTATTACATCACAACTTGGGGAAAAAAAATTGTTTATTTCTTATATTGTATCAATCAAAACCATGCACAAATCTCTGAACAACTATAAGACACTTTTTGGTGGAGGGTTATAAAATCATGTGTGTTTTGGTCCACAGGTACAGGAAAATCCCTGGAGATAAATGTGTGGGAGGGAAGATGCCTCAGCGTAAAGAGATTGACCTCAGTAAGAGGTGTGTCAGTGATCTGGTTGCTCCAGAGCTTCAGGTTAGTGTCTCTGTTAAACAAAGATTTACCTCATTCACTTATTTATCTGTGATCTGTTTCTGTGTTTGCATTTCCCACATATGTCTTTATTTTCTGCAGACAAATAGTCACTCCTCTAAGTCTGTGGCTATAGTGTTAGCAGTCATCGTTGTCATGCTTCTGAGCGTCGCAGCAGGAGTGATCTTTGTAAGGAAATATGTCTGCGGTGGCAGGTGGGTGTATATCAGCTTATTTACCTCATAAACCACACACCTAATACATATTCTCAACACTTTCTTTCTAAATTACAAGTCAAAACATTTTGAATGGTTCTGGATGCTCTGACAGTGTTTTAAATGTGTCCTGCAGGTTTTTGGTGCACAGGTACTCTGTGTTGCAGCAACACGTTGAGGACAATGCAGCGGATGGGATGGACGAACCGCTGGACAACAACCACACTCCCAATGGCAAAATAGAGTTTCATGATGACTCCGATGAGGTATGTTGGAAAAGCAATTTCTCCTGAACATAACACACACACACTCTTGTTTTACTACACGTTGTGAGGACCTTGCATTGACTCTAATTGACTTTGTTGATTTCCGTTCATTTTCAACCCTTTCTATGGCCTCACCCTGACTCTACCCCTAAGCCTAACCATTACCAGCCTAGCCTTAACTCAATTCATGCCTTAATCCTAAACCTAAACCTTACCCCTAGCAAAATAGCAAGTGAGGACCATGAAAATGACTTACTTTACAACAAATGGCCCTCACTTTGTGAAATAGGAAACATGATCCTCACTCAGCTGCAAAAACGAGTATACACACATACACACAGTCTTTGGATTTTCTGCCAAAAACAATAAATGTAAGCTGACTATATAGTCATTTATGTTTCTTGCTCTAGTGAATTATAAGTATTAGGCATGACATAAAAATAAGTAAATTAAAGAGTACATGAAGGTTTTTATTATCAATAGGCAAAGAAGAGCAAGCGTTAATGCCATGGTTAATATTAGATATACTATGCCATCCCCATTTATTGGCACCCATATCAAAGATGTGTAAAAGCCTTGAAATAAATTAACTGCAGTAGCAAAATGTGATGCCTGAAAATGGAACAAAACCTCACATGAGCAGGATATCTCAGGCTTGATTTGGGATTGAAAGACCATCCAGAGGCAGCTCAAACAGCAGATTATCTTTACGATTTAGGATGTATGAATGAGGCTTGACATTGATCTTTCTGACAACAAAACACTTTAGGTTGGTCCGACATAAAACAGATGTTTGTGATGAATATCTTGAAAAGCATCTTATTTCTACTTTAAACTATGGTAGAGGATTTGTGGTGCTGTGGGCCCTGGGAGGTAAAGTAGAGTGCGTGGCATCATGAACTATTGGAAGTGTCACTGGGCTATCGTAACAGCCTTGTTACTTGCTTTTTAAAATTTGTAATTCACCAACTGCAGCTAATACAAAATACAGTGGTCCATATTCTCACAGGTACTGAGATATCTGAACATATCGCTCCACTTCTTAGATCTTTGAAGCAGTAGAAAGCAGAATAACTTTTAAAATCCTGCTGCAAAGTATTAAATTGCCTTTTCCACACACTATTATATAAATGAATCCAAACGCGTTGTGATAATTTCAGTTTAAAAAGTACATTTTTTTGAATATTTTTAAGAATCAAATAGAAGTAGGTTTTTACATTTACAAATCAGACCTTGTTTGATGGTTTTAGTCAATTTATTGTTTATAGGATTTGTTTTGCTTCTATGCAAATGCTTGAACATACTTTACTCATGACTTCAATGTCCCAACCAATGAACACTCAGTTGTATTTGTTTGGATTTTAGCTCCACACATGTAAAGTTTTGACAGATTCTCCCATGATCATTACACATTGTGCAGACAGGGACATTTTTCCTTGTTACTGAACAAGTTGTTTTTGCAGCTGGACGTTTCTATGGATTAACTTTTTATCTCACAGAGACCTCCATGGTTAAATGGTCAGTTACAATCTGGCCAGGTTTCAGGGACCAGCTCTCTAGTTAGGGTTGAGGTAAGACTCGGGTCGGGTTAAATTATGAGTAAACATGTAGTAACCTGAAACGGACATCGCCTCTCCATGATTCAACCTTGAAACATCGCAATACGACACCGACCTGAAAAAGGTGACTCAGAAAGTAATTGTCCTTACACCATAAAGCAATTTTAGAGTTTAGACACATGTAGGTCACTTGAGTAACAGGGTTAGGTGTGTCTGTGTAAGCAGAGCCATATTTACTCACCTGTGTTGGTTTTGGATTCAGTGGCATGCTGTTTTTTTTCTGTTTGTGCAGGATCTGCTTGAATAGCAGGCGCCACCTGTTAACCAAGCGAGCAACAGGTTTTCCTGCAGCCAGCCGCTGTTCCTGTCACTCACCCTTCCAGCTACTCCTTCCTTTCACCCTCTGATGTAAACTTCAGCCTCAGCGACAGAGACTCTGCCGTCATTGTGAGGTCAAATGAATGTACGGAGGCTTCCTGAAACTTAAAGCCACAGTTGAAGAGAACCATGAAGAAAAATTTTGTCGCGTTTAAGGTATCGGTTTTGTTGAGAGAGTTATAATCTTTGAGTTTTTTTAATTCAGTAAATAAAGATACAGCTGAACTGCTGACAGAGATTGACAAACAAATTGAGTTGTATAAAGTCTCCTCTATTTTACGGGTCCTGCCTCTTCCATCTTGTGGAACTGCTCCTGGAAAAGTTTCTTTATTTTACTTCATTTAAATATTTGTTTGTTTTCTTCATGCACTTGTACATAAATACATTTTCTTTAACAGTTATTAATCAGATATCAGTCTGAGTGCTGGAACAGTCACAGCTGGCCTCTGGTTAATATTGATTCTCACGGACAAGTTGAGTCTTAATCCTTTTTTATGGAAGTACTTATCCCAAATGTTTCCATGTTCCTGAGAGCTAGAAATTTCACTAATTGGTGAAGTCTTCCACTTTTCTGTGTTGTTGGAGTACAAGTCTGCAGATCTTTGCATTGTGGTGAAGGTACAAGAAGAGATGCACCGATCAGAATTTTCCTGGCCAATATTGATTTCCAGTTTTGAGCTCTGACCTTCCGATCTTGACTAATCTCCTTTTTTTTTCACTTTAATAAAAAAAAAACAAAAGTTATTAGATGTACTGCAGTTTTGAGGAGGTTGTATTGTCGAATCCAACAGAAAATTAAGAAGTTAAAAGGTTATCCATATTTAGGCATATTTTCCTTACCTTTATCTATTTTTTTACCAAACCTAAAGTCCATAAAGGTAAATGCTGTTGGCTGATGCATTCATTGACTATAAATGATGGGAATTCTGAGTTTTGATGCATTTAACGGGAAAAAAAAAGAAAATTATGTTTTTCAGTGTTTGATTTGCCGATCACTAATCAGAGCCAGTAGTGAAAAAATTGGCCCGATTACGATTTCTTGCCGATTGATCAGTGCGTCTCTTGTAATAAGGCATCTCTATGAGGTTGATAGCAATAACCTGTGAAGATTTTGTATATTTAAGATATTGTGCTTGCATGACAATTACACCTTTTGGCACAACTTTTCCTGTTCCAAACAAATGAAGTATCGGTGCCCAGGATGTGTTTAAAACTCTGACTGAAGTTGTAACTACTGAAAGCACAAACACCCCCTTGTATGTTCGACATTTGTCAATGAATATTTTTCTTAAATCAGACCTATTGTAACAGTAGTGATCACTGGAATCCTATATACGCCGTGTTTGTAATAATCTGAGCAGTTTTTATACTAACATCTACAAAATATGTGACATATCTTTTTCAACAACTAGAAAACCAAATGCATAAAAAAATTGGTGATGGAAACGTAAAGGCAATGCAAAGAAGGTAATAAATTATGTAAATGTTGTAAAGCATCATTACTGGTGTACCCTGTTAGGAGTTGGATAAGCTGCAATACAAATGTTAATGGTTGTTTCTTGGTTGTGTCTTTTACACTGAACTGCTGTTTTATCTGTAACCATGTCTCAGATTTTTCTTAAAAACATTTTTTTGCACAGTCTTGTTTTAAATATTTTATAGGTTTACATTATTTATGACCAGCTGGTGTAGAGTGCAGTGAATTGGATGAAGTTAAACAAGTGCCTGGTGTGTGAATCTGACGTGTCACTGACATCATTTTATTAGCTTTAACACTTATGTCAGTGACAACCCCAAGTTGCACATATTCCCCTAAAAATTACTTCTGGATCAGTAAATCTCTTATTTTATACAAGTTCATGCTAAACTGGATGTAAAATGTGAACAACACTTAAATCTGGAGATTTTTAAAAGCAAATATCTGCAAAAATCTATTTTTGGGGGCTGGTATTAAAATTAATTCTGTCATAGACTGACAAGAAATTAAGCTCAAAAGGAGGAAAAAAGGTTACTGTGTAGCTGCATTACACCACACTGGTAGAAGGTCTATTACAGGAAGCTTTATTGCATCTTTAAAGGAAACGTGTTTTCCTTACATGTTGAACTGCTGTATTGGTTTGAAAGAGTCATTGTGATTGGTTGTGTAAATATTCAAGCTTGGACATTTGTAATTGCTGTTTCTCTTTTCTGTATATTGGAGGCTATTTTCTTTGGGTTTGGCAATAAAGCAATGTTCCTCGTTTTTGTGTTTACCTGTTATTTCATATAAAGACCAATTTACAAAGATTTTGTTTATTATTGCTTTAAAACCTTGGATACTTGAATTTAAATGTGTTTCCAAGGTCTTAAGTGTGCTTTAATTTTAGATCAAGTTCTTGTAAGTGCGTGAAACTGTAGCAAAATGTGTTTTGTCACTTAAATGCTGATTAAAAACGTTTTTTCTATAGCTGAATTGCACAGTTAAAGTCAGCTACCGTTCAAGCAGCTTTTATATATTTTAGTATGAATGCTTACAATATACACTGCTCAAACAAATAAGGGGAACACTCAAATAACACATCCTAGATCTGAATGAATGAAATATTCTCATTGAATACTTTGTTCTGTACAAAGTTCAATGTGCTGACAACAAAATCACACAAAAATCATCAATGGAAATCAAATTTATTAACCAATGGAGGCCTGGATTTGGAGTCACACACAAAATTAAAGTGGAAAAACACACTACAGGCTGATCCAACTTTGATGCAATGTCCTTAAAACAAGTCAAAATGAGGCTCAGTATTGTGTGTTGCCTCCGCGTGTCTGTATGACCTCCCTACAACGCCTGGGCATGCTCCTGATGAGATGGTGGATGGTCTCCTGAGGTATCTTCTCCCAGACCTGGACTAAAGCATCCGCCAACTCCTGGACAGTCTGTGGTGCAACGTGACGTTGGTGGATGGAGCAAGACATGATGTCCCAGATGTGCTCAATCGGATTCAGGTCTGTGGACCGGGCGGGCCAGTCCATAGCTTCAACACTTCATCTTGCAGGAACTGCTGACACACTCCAGCCACATGAGGTCTAGCATTGTCCTGCATTAGGAGGAACCCAGGGCCAACAGCACCAGCATATGGTCTCACAAGGGGTCTGAGGATCTCATCTCGGTACCTAATGGCAGTCAGGCTACCTCTGGTGAGCACATGGAGGGCCATGCGGCCCTCCAAAGAGATGCCCCCCCACACCATTACTGACCCACTCCCAAACCAATCATCCTGAAGGATGTTGCAGGCAGCAGATCGCTCTCCACGGTGCCTCCAGACTCTGTCACGTCTGTCACATGTGCTCAGTGTGAACCTGCTTTCATCTGTGAAGAGCACAGGGAGCCAGTGGCGAATTTGCCAATCCTGGTGTTCTCTGGCAAATGCCAAGCGTCCTACACAGTGTTGGGCTGTGAGCACAACCCCCATTTGTGGACGTCGGGCCCTCATACCATCCTCATGGAGTCGGTTTCTAACCGTTTGTGAAGACAGATGCACATTTGTGGGCTGCTGGAGGTCATTTTGCAGGGCTCTGGCAGTGCTCCTCCTGTTCCTCCTTGCACAAAGGCGGAGGTAGCGGTCCTGCTGCTGGGTTGTTGCCCTCCTAAGGCCTCCTCCACGTCTCCTGGTGTACTGGCCTGTCTCCTGGTAGCGCCTCCAGGCTCTGGACACTACGCTGACAGACACAGCAAACCTTCTTGCCACAGCTCTCATTGATGCGCCATCCTGGATGAGCTGCACTACCTGAGCCACTTGTGTGGGTTGTAGAGTCCGTCTCATGCTACCACGAGTGTGAAAGCACCACCAACATTCAAAAGTGACCAAAGCATCAGCCAGAAAGCATAGGTACTGAGAAGTGGTCTGTGGTCCCCACCTGCAGAACCACTCATTTATTGAGTGTGTCTTGCTAATCGCCAAAGATTTCCCCCTGTTGTCTATTCCATTTGCACAACAGCATGTGAAATTGATTGTCAGTGTTGCTTCCTAAGTGGACAGTTTGATTTCACAGAAATTTGTTTTACTTGGAATTATTTTGTGTTGTTTAACTGTTCCCTTTATTTTTTTGAGCAGTGTATAATGGATATTTGAAACCCTTTTGTACAGTTTTAGAGTGACAAATAGCTTGTATGGAGAAAATTAGGAACTCCTGATCAATAACTTGCCGTTGATCCTAGCGTATTATACACTGCATTTTTTGAAAACCATGCATCACTCCTATTAAACAACTATGCACTGCTTTGTGTTGGCCTGTCAGATAAAATTGCAGCAACACAAATGTAGGTTTGTTGTTTGACACATGGAAAAATTCCAGGGGGTATGAATATTTTTGCAAGGCACTGTAACTTTATTTGCCACAATGTGCCCCCGCTGCGAAAGTTACCATTGCTGCAGTAGTTAGTATTTCTAGCGGTGTAGTCAGAGAATTAGATTTGATATATGGGTGGAGTTTGTGACTGTATGTTTCTGGTCTGAAAAAGCAAAGGATGCAGATTCTGGTGAGCACACATGAAAAGTCCTTCAAGGATAAACTAATTCGATGTAACATTTTATTTATACTAAAAAACATTATGTTGAAGAAATCCTATTTTTCCACACTTTATATCACAACAAAAAAACAAGTGTTTCAGATTTTCTCCTGGTTCTGTGACACACAAACACACACGCACACACACAATTATACTGCCAACACCTTTTTTTCAAACACGCAAAAAGAAATTGCCATCAATCTACAGTTTTGCAACAGGAAATTTCAGCAGGGAGCCAAATGTAGCACAACACCTGGAGGATGTGGTCATGAAGCCTCAGATTGAGGTTGCAGCTATGACATCTCTCTGAAAGGAATCATAATACGAGGTTTTCTGAAAGCGTGTGTCTGAGCAATATATTTTAATCCGAATGACGTTGAAATGTTACATTGGCAGTAGTGTGAACTTAAAATGCCTTTAAATCAAATAAAACAAACAAATTTTGACTAAACTGAGAAATTTCAGAACAATGATGAGTAATTTTGGAGCGAAACTGCATCTGGTTTCACACTTTCAGCAAACATGTACTATTTAAGAGTAAATCTATGCAACTTAACCTACTGAAATCTATGCTGAGAATGTTTGAAAACTGCTTGAATTTTGAAAAGGTGGAAGAGCCTTGAACATGGGTGGTTCTAGACAGGGGCCAACAGGGACCAGTGCCCCTGTAGACCTGGTCCTGGCCCCTTTACTGAAGACATAATACTAAATCAATTTCTTATGATGATATACGCTGGCACTGAAACCGTAACTGATTGGTCTCTTGGACCAATTTTATTTTTTACTTTTACTGTTTTACTTTAACAATGAATTTAAAACTAAGGTGTTGCACTTTTAACTTCAGCCGGATCAGGGGTCTGCAACCTGCAGCCTTAGAGCTGCAAATGGCTCTGTGGCTCACTTAATGTATTAAATGATGAAATATTGCCCTGTTTTGTTTTTTTTTTCATTCTTTTGTTCTGTGCCCCAATGAAGCAACCATGGCCCCACCCTTAGCCCCCCTGGTACATTTGGTCAAGAACCGCCACTGTCCTTGAATATGAGAAGAAGTTAAATATTTAGGGGGAAACAGATTTAGAGGTTTATGTTGGGATAACGACAGCCAGTTTTCCCTAAAGCTGACATTGAATTAACGGGTTCTCTGTCATGCCGTAAAAATGTCCTTTTGCAAGTTTCACTTATTAATTTGCAGAGGGCTGAATACAAATGGTGAAAAGCATGCATTATTTTTCTTTCACTTCAGTATTTGTTACATTGACTTAATCGGTTTTATAAAATTCTAAAAACATATGAAGTTTGTGGTTGTAAAGTGAAAACGTTATACCATGAATACTCTGTAAAGCACATATATGAAATAAACCAAAATATCTAAAATGGTCAACAAATAGCTTTAACAAACCGATAAAAATAATGTTTAATTCCATAGATTTTCTTAAATGCTCATAGGAAAATTAATAATAAATGAGAATTTCAGAGATGATTATTTATTACAGCAATTCTAATACACATATATGTTCATTCAGCATTTCAACTTATTTTGCCCTCAGGTTCTATACAAAAAGTTTCCCTCTGCATCAAAGAAATCGTTCCCCACCTGCACCACAGGTGAGTGTTTATCTATTTCCAGAAGCTCCCCAAGTTCCTCCTCTGTCAGCAGCTGTCCATCCCAGCTCTCCTCATGCTCCTCACCCTCCTCTGTTGGCTTTGTAGCAATACCACCCTCATCTAGTGCTGACCCTGTCACTGTGGCATCTTTAGAAATCCCAGCTGGTAACTTTGGAGGCTGAACGGGGGACCCCAAACCTTTATTTTTCATTAACATCTGAGTCTGAGTAGTCACAGAAATCACAGCATCTTCTGCCCTTCTGGGTGTAACTATGGCTAGTGTTTGACTCTGAGGCAGCTTCAGCTGGTTCTCCTGCGTCCTGCTACCTGAAGGCAACACCTGCTGGCCGAGTCTAGCCATTACATTAGCATCCTGTTTGGCTTT
The DNA here is from genome assembly GCA_036173005.1 of Crenichthys baileyi. Taxonomy (NCBI): domain Eukaryota; kingdom Metazoa; phylum Chordata; class Actinopteri; order Cyprinodontiformes; family Goodeidae; genus Crenichthys; species Crenichthys baileyi. The sequence goes on from JAHHUM010000901.1 coordinate 694,592, forward strand.
CTTTTCTGGAGAGGGGGTAAACTTGCTCTTCAGGACCCTTATGATGACGTCTGAGGGGACGGAGAAGCCCTCAGCAAGTCGCTCTATTGTCCACTCCTCTGGCTGCTCTTGCTTCAGATATCTGAATGAAATGTGGGGAAAGTGTCAGCAACCCTTACGGTCTAAAGAGTCATTTTAACTTTTGCTTCTACTAAACGAAATTTATTTAGAGCTGCAAAACCTACATGACCCTTCAGGAGAAAAAAAAGAACAAAACACCTGCTGTGTAAATTTGTTATGTTTTATAAGATTAACCACAATTTTACTTTTGGGTTTCAGAAGAAAAAACTACGACGTTAAACAAAGAGTATGCATTTTATTAACTGAAATATTTTACATTTATGGAAAATTAAGGGGGGAAGCACACAAACTCCAAGTCTATGGCAAAGAAACGAACTAAAAAAAACAAAATTTCCTCGTGTAATCTGTTGCATGAAAACACTTGGAACTGCTCAATCTAGCCTTTCAATATTACCTTCATATTAAAAAAACAGCGACCAGTAGAGTGAGAAAAACGAGACCCTCACCTTACTTGCTCAATAGCATCCCATGTTAGCTTCCTCTGGGGGGCTCCTGATGGAGTCATTTTCCTTCTTATCATATTATACTTCACTGATCGCTGTCTCTTTCTCTCCTTGCTGAAAAACATGAGATACGGTGTTAATAGTGATCATAAAGCAGTATGTTTGCATTCAGAGTCCGTATTATAGCTGTAATAATGTATAATGGATCTTACTCCAGGACAGCTTGAAGCTTATCCTCCAGCCCCTCCAGCTCAGGCTCTATATCGTCGTTGAATCTGGACCTTTGAGATCTGTCTCCGTCTCCGCTCACATAGCTCTGTCCCACCCAGGCTTTGCTCCTACCTCTGCTGGAGAATCTGACGCCGTTTAAATAAACGGAGGGACTCAAAGAAGGAGCTGAAAACTTAGAGAGGAGGCAGAGGAATTGTAGAGAACGGGCCATGCTCACAGACGGAGGAGCTTCATTAGCATGTTATGCTAACTTTGTCGGTCAAAAAAAACTAACCCGGATGAACGAATAATATTTCCATTAATGGAAGACGTGTGTTTATCTTACATAAAAAAATACAAGACCTTGAACGAAACTAGAGACCCTCTTTAGACTTCACATGCACCCTCCATAGTGTGAATACTTCCGCAAACACAGCTGCACTGTAAACAATGCAGTGCTGCCACCTGGCGAGATGGAGGACAATTTGTTTAAACCCAAGTCTCAGATTAGGTATCTACTAGACATAAATAAATATGTTCTGCAACATGTTCTCTGTAGAGTCGACCATAAACTCCAAAAATGCTTCTTTTTATAGTGGCAACAGGAAAGGTTACTCCTATCGAACTCCAAAGGTGTCAATTTTGACTAAATTTATAAATAAATAGATGTGCATGATACTGAATTTAAAGAAATTACAATAAATATTAATATTTTTTATATTTATTTAAATATCAAAATGATTTATTGAACACTCCACCATGGCATAATTTATATCGTTAATGTAGCTCACTAGAGAAGACCCTGACATTTGATTTGTTATTCTGCAGCTTATAACCAGTTACTGTCGCAGTGTTAGCCCTCACCACATCCAACATCTCGTTAAGGGAGAATAATTCAATTAATAGTTAAATCATTTGTTAAATGTACAATAAATTACGTTTGCACTGACAAAAAAGAAAAAACTTTTGTATAAACATTAAGAATTATTTATCTCTTTAATTATTTCAACCGTAGCAAAAAAACTATAGCCTAATAATAATAATAACAAAAACAATAATATATACAGTACAGACAAAGTGTTTGGACACACCTTCTCATTCAAAGAGTTGTCCTTATTTTCATGACTATGAATATTGTAGCTTCACACTGAAGGCATCAAAACTATGAATTAACACATGTGGAATTATAAACTGAACAAAAAAGTGTGAAACAACTGAAAATAAGTCTTATATTCTAGGTTCTTCAAAGTAGCCACCTTTTGCTTTGATTACTGCTACGCACACTCTTGGCATTCTGTTGATGAGTTTCAAGAGGTAGTCACCTGAAATGGTTTTCACTTCACAGGTGTGCCCTGTCAGGTTTTATAAAGTGGGATTTCAAGCCTTATAAATGGGGTTGGGACCATCAGTTGTGTTGTGCAGGAGGTGGATACAGTACACAGCTGATAGTCCTACTGAATAGACTGTTAGAATTTGTATTATGGCAAGAAAAAAGCAGCTAATTAAAGAAAAACGAGTGGCCATCATTACTTGAAGAAATGAAGGTCAGTCAGTCCGAACAATTGGGAAAACTTTGAAAGTGTCCCCAAGTGCATCAAGCACTACAAAGAAACTGGCTCACATGAGGACCGCCCTAGGAAAGGAAGACCAAGAGTCACCTCTGCTGCGGACGATAAGTTCATCCGAGTAACCAACCTCAGAAATCGCAGGTTAACAGCAGGTCAGATTAGAGAACAGGTCAATGCCACACAGAGTTCTAGCAGCAGACACATCTCTAGAACAAATGTTAAGAGGAGACTGTGTGAATCAGGCCTTCATGGCAAAATAGCTGCTAGGAAACCACTGCTGAGGACAGGCAACAAGCAGAAGAGACTTGTTTGGGCTAAAGAACACAAGGAATGGACATTAGACCAGTGGAAATCTGTGCTGTGGTCTGATGAGTCCAAGTTTGAGATCTTTGGTTCCAACCACCGTGTCTTTGTGCGGCCCAGAAGAGGTGAACGGATGGACTCTACATGCCTGGTTCCCACCGTGAAGTATGGAGGAGGAGGTGTGATGGTGTGGGGGTGCTTTGCTGGTGACACTGTTGGGGATTTATTCAAAATTGAAGGCATACTGAACCAGCATGGCTACCACAGCATCTTGCAGCAGCATGCTATTCCATCCGGTTTGCGTTTAGTTGGACCATCATTTATTTTTCAACAGGACAATGACCCCAAACACACCTCCAGGCTGTGTAAGGGCTATTTGACCAAGAAGGAGAGTGATGGGGTGCTGCGCCAGATGACCTGGTCTCCACAGTCACCGGACCTGAACCCAGTCGAGATGGTTTGGGGTGAGCTGGACCGCAGAGTGAAGGCAAAAGGGCCAACAAGTGCTAAGCATCTCTGGGAACTCCTTCAAGACTGTTGGAAAACCATTTCAGGTGACTACCTCTTGAAGCTCATCAACAGAATGCCAAGAGTGTGTGGAGCAGTAATCAAAGCAAAAGGTGGCTACTTTGAAGAACCTAGAATATAAGACATATTTTCAGTTGTTTCACACTTTTTTGTTCAGTATATAATTCCACATGTGTTAGTTCATAGTTTTGATACCTTCAGTGTGAAGCTACAATATTCATAGTCATGAAAATAAGGACAGCTCTTTGAATGAGAAGGTGGGTCCAAACTTTTGGTCTGTACTGTATGTTTTTTTGATTTTATCAAATAATGTCTTGTTTTAATCAATTATTTTCATGTTTGTTTATTTCCAGTTTATGTAATAGGAAATATTTCAATTTTACCAAATTAACTAATCATTGAATTTAATGTGGCAGTTTTGGCCCTGGGTATAGGTTTTTTGAGCAATTTGATGCAACATGTGAATAGAGTTTTCCCAGCAAATAACACAAAGTGAACTCTAGGTCGGCTGGTTGTATTTTGGAAATAAAATTATTAACAGATATCTTTATCACTTTAAATGCATGATGTACACAGCTTCTTACAATTGTACAGCACAACGACAAAAACAGTCATTAATAAAAGATCAGTCAATCAGTTTATTCATGCTCCTGCATCTTCATCGCTGGTCTGACTTCCTGGCAAGTAGTTTAGTCTGTCTATGAAGTACACCTGATAATTAATCTTCTATGGTGTAGTTTGTTGAAGCACCAGCTCATCTGCAGCTGAGAGGAAGCAGTTAGATGAGTTCATCAGGAAGGCCAGCTCTGTCCTGGGTTTCCCCCTTGGCCTAGTGCAGGTGGTGGCAGACGGATGGACTCCAGCAACAATAACATCACAGTTGGACAATGGCTCCCAACCCATGTATGAAGCTGTTTCAGAACTGGAGAGATCCTTCAGTGAAAGACTGCTGCATCTAAGGTGCACAAAGGAGTTTTATCGTAGGTCCTTCCTCCCAGCAGCCATTAGACATTATAACCATCACTTCTCCCAACAAACTCAGCTTTCTTTCTTTATGTAAATGGTGAGCTGTTGTTTTTCTCATGCACAATTACAAATGTGCTTTTTGTAAATGTTCAAATCACCCTACTCAGTTGCAGATGTCATTTAATCGGAGTATGTCTTTCTAAAAAGCTGAACAGTATTTTTTTTTCTTATGTTGTAATTTTTTTCCTTTACTGTACAGTCTACTCTTAGTTTTATTTTATGTTTATGTGTACCTGTATGCTCCCATTTGCCTTTTACGTTGCTGGTGACACACCTGAATTTCCCCACTGGGGGACAATAAAAGGTATTTCTATTCTATTCTATTCTATTCTATTCTATTCTATTCTATTCTATTCTATTCTATTCTATTCTATTCTGTTTTTAAAAATACTTCAGAAAACTGCTTAGAAAAAAACCTTATTGCCTGAAATTATTATTATTACCACTATTATTATTATTATTATTAATGCTGATTTAGGTTAATGGTAGCATAATGTTAATTTATATTTATTAGGACAATAACTAGCATTTTGTAATTATTAGCAGATTTAGCACCACCCACTGGCAGGTAGGGTTACTGCACCCTGCTCCGTGCCCTGTAGTCATGCGCTACGCAGCTGCGCACCTCCTCCCAGCTGCCGTTGTTTCATTTGCGCCATTTTGTCCGCTCACTTTGTTGATTGGGTTTTAGCGAGCTGTACTGGAGCCAATCAGAGGGAAACCGGACAGTGAAGATACGGTAAGGGAGCCACGATTGAAGGCATTGGTAGTTGTCAGCACGGATTGGTTTGTCATGGACCAACCAAATTACTAACCCTGCTTAATGCAGGAAAAAAATTAAATTTGAGTGTAATTTTGACCGCTGTGTCCTCGGACTTGTTTAGCCACAAAGACCTTCGTCTTCTCGTTCGGTGTTGGGCTTCTGCGGGGGAAGCATGAGCTCTCTGCTGCACTAATGTTAGCTTTTGTTAGCTAAAATGACTGTTAAACAAAGCGGTGTTTGCCAATGAAGTCGTAAACCCAGCTGCAGACGACTTTGCCAGCTAATGTTTAGTAATAATTCAAAACAAGAATCAAAACGCCCTACTTTCCCCGTGAAGATAGCGAGCATCCATTTTGTGCTTTCTAGAATTTACCATCATGCTCACAGCCTGCTCTGATGATAGCTTTGTTAGCCCCATAGTATTACGACTCACAAAATACTCGTAAATATAGCCCAGTATGTACTCCCATATTATCCCAAACACACAATTATGTTTAAGATACATTCTTGAATGGATTCAAGATACGTAAGCGGTGCATGTTAAAACTAAAGCAACCAAATACGGCAAAATGAACAAAAAACCCGACTAATTGTACGAGATAATAGCCAAAAAGACAGTTATGTTTGATTGGTACAAAATCTGTTTGAAATCAGATTTTTTTTATTTATGTGACTGTACTGCAGACTGTATAACTGTACATGTCTTTGTCTCAGGAGGATTGAACATATTAAGTCATGGAGCAGTACACCACTGCCACCACTACAACAGGGGAGCAGATTGTTGTGCAGACTGCTAATGGACAGATCCAGCAGCAGGTGAGTCCACAGTGAACATGCTACTATATTCCTGTTTTTATTAAATCAAATTTTAATTTCTAAAGCAGCCAGATTAAAGGAGCCCTTCAAGCAGTCAGATGTAGTTTTCTGATATTTACCAATAAGCTCAAAGTTACTTTAAACAGTGCCAAATTTTATGTGAAAACATTAAAAATCTTTTTTTTTTTTTTTTTTTTTACTCTTTGATTCTTTGTTTTCTGTCTGGAAATAATGCAAGCATGTAAGAAGCGGCAGAGAAAAATTGTATCAGAATATAGTTTTCAAAAAATATCAATAAAATATTATATTTAATTTAATACACCTCTCTAAGGGCTGCTCAGTATCAGGAAAATGCATTATTTGTAGGATTGTTGCTGAAAATTTATTTTTTTCTGTCTTTACCATTACGCAATGTCTCCATCTCTCTCATTCAGCTTTAGAGTTGGTCAACGGTAGTTTGAATCCATCAAATTGGCCCAGTATATTATAAATAAGTAAATATTGCGTCCAACCAATGCTTTGTGATTATTGTATTGCACACAGTGACATTGCGATAACTATTGCAGGATATATTGTGGAGTTCTAATTTCTTAAGTCAACGTTATCTTCACACATATATTCGTATTTCTTTCAGTAAATACTTATTTCGTACCCATGTGCCTAGAAGAGGCCTGTTAGCTTAGTTGTTAAATATGTCTTGATGATTTTATATTGCACTGTTTCCATTGATTGTGGTTCTACTGTGGTCATTTGAGTTTTATGAAAATATGAGAGATTATGACCCCTGTTTAAAGCAGGAGTGATCCAGAACCATATTTCCTTGTGGACTGTGAGTAGATTATAGAACATTAGTTACAATCATCGGTTGTAATAGTGGGTACAAAATGTTCCGAAAGCTCGTATGAACTGATGCAGGGTTGGTATGAAACGTCATATTTTATTAACCCTTACAAAACACTGTTTTGAATGTTTAGAGTAACGTCTAAGGCTCTCGTACAAAAACCCTCTTTCAAATCTTCAAATACAGAACCTAGGTGGGTTATCCCATGAACCTAATCATCTTTACTGATTTCTTAGTTGTATACCTTTGATCAGTATCTATTTGAAGCACTACTTACAGCATTGTTTTTTGTTTTTCTGCAGATCCTTTGATGCGTGTGCATAATGTCTTTATGTTGCCATTTACTGATTACCTGATCCACTTTAAATCTGAGTCGACTTACTGCGACCAGATTTCTTCAGGATCCTATTCTAGCTGGTGGATACAATGTGGAGGGTGAAAAAAAATAATCAGGCAGTCTGCAGAAAACACTCGGTCAGCTCGAGAACTTTTTCTTTAAGACAACAATCTCAAATACACAGCCACGGTGCTCAAGATAGTTATGACAAAATGTCTTATTGTCCTTGATGATGCATTTATTATTTCCACCCAGAAGACAAAGATCAGTCAGCAAAGGTATGAGCTATTTTGGTCTTAACTGTACTTGTCTGAGAGTGTAATGTCCTGCCTTGCCTGCAGACACAAGGCACAGTGACGGCTGTGCAGCTGCAAGCAGAGGCGCCGGGCCAGCAGGTGCAGACACTCCAGGTAGTGGTGTCACAGCCGTCCTGTCACTGCAGTAACACTTCAACAAGTGACCAGTTTGCATGCTGTACCCAGGGCTGTTTTCATGACCTGTCTGTGCTCTTTGGTCCCTCATCTTTTTCCACCAAGCATTTCCTGCAACTACCTGCACTGCATGTTCCTCAGCACAGTGTGTTGTGTTCGCCAGCCTTTAACGTGTGCCTTTCCTGCCATGGCTGTGAAAGAAAAAACAAACAGACCACTGCATTTGTCTGAAGTAGTTCGTCTCTGCTTTAAAAAAAAAAAAAGAAGTCCACAAGGTTCTTGCTTTAAAGACGTTTTAAAAACAGCTGGAAGCATGAATGATGTGAACTTCATGGAGTTTAGCGTCCACCGTCGCTGTTCCCATCTGCATCTCATTCACAGCTGTGATGATGATGTCTCGGTGATGTCTTTTTCTGCATTATAACAGAGGGTGGCTTTACACAGGCTTTTTCCTGTGTGGCATATCTTCATCTACAAAATTCATTTTGCACATAGTAAGGAGTTAGTTCTTGTCTTAGACTTTACAGAGAAAAAGGTGAAGGTGAGCTTTCGATGTTATGTAAAAGCTGAGAGATTTTTGAAACCTGCTGCGGTAACAATGAGGGGGGAAAATGAGCAAAATATGTACATTTTAATTACAAATAATGGTTGTCATGAGGTGCTGTTCAGTTATGTGGAAACAAAATTATGGGTTTGTGAAGAAATTGTATTTGTAGCACCAAAACTAAGAGTATTCCTGCAAAACCGAATGTAGCCTGATTAATTTTCAGTTTTGTGGATAAAATAGTTTTTGTCGTCATCAGCTCAGCTGTACATGTTGTTTGCAAGTTATGTTTATTTCACTTGCATGCAGCCGCGTAAGTCCCATGTAAGCGCTGATGGGATAAGCCGTGTCCAAGCTTCTTTAACAACTCTGTACCTCTTTGCAGGTCCAGGGACAGCCCCTAATGGTACAGGTGAGCGGTGGACAGCTCATCACATCTTCAGGGCAGCCCATCATGGTGCAAGCCATGTCAGGAAGTCAGGGCCAAACCATAATGCAAGTCCCTGTGACCGCAGCTCAAGGTCTGCAGCAGGTAAAAGACGAGTCCGTCCTGAAGATCTTTAGGTCATTAGGTTTAACCCCGGTGTGAGTAACTCTGTCATCGTTCTGGAGAAGTTGAACTTCACAACAGATCCTGTTCCGTATCACAGAATGTAATGTTACTTGTTATGCGTGTTTATGGTCATGGAAACATTTTGTATTGGTTTTAATGTGTTATTGATTTTCAGTTAAGACTCGTTTGATTGTCTCCATAGATCCAGCTGGTGCAGCCTGGTCAGATACAGCTGCAAGGCGGGCAGACTCTGCAGCTCCAAGGCCAGCAGGGTCAGCCTCAGCAAATCATCATCCAGCAGCCCCAGACAGCTATCACTGCTGGACAGAACCAGGTCATTCATTTTAATGCTCTTTAGTATTATTACCAATCACATCAATACCACAGGCTGAACCTAAAAGTCTGTGTATTCTGTCTTTGCTCTTGGCTTTACAGTTGGGTTTTTCATTATAAACCATTCTTAATTCAGCTGTTAACCTGATGCTGCGGTTATCTATTGTGTGGGAACTGTTTTATTTCAGGCCACTCTTACATGTATGTATGGTGCCTGTAGGCATGGGCTGGTATGAGGTTTACACAATAATTATTAGTTGTATGCAGCTATCAGTATTACTGTTAAGGCTACTGTAGTCGTAATGATATATTTTAGGGAGGTCATAACAGTGATATTAATGTTGGATATTAATATCGGTATGAATTGTTATATCAGTGCATCCCTGATTTATTGTTTTTTTTATACATAGACTTAAGCAAAAATATTTATATACCCCCTTTGAATTTAATATTCATTTTCAAGTTCTTATTACACAGAATATGTACCTTTTTGCCGTTCTACTGTTTATAGAGTAGCACAAGTATAACAAGCTGATCGGTCAGGCTGTCTGCATTGTTAGCCTGCAGTGGGCTGTTTATAGGTTGCCACCTGGAGCTCTAAAATGGTTCATACCAGTAACCTAGCTGTGTCTGGAATTACTATTTTGTTAAGTTATAGCATTTTGCAAATATAGTTTCTTATTGATTGCGTTAAACTAAAAAGCTTACCTGGTTATTATCTTTTAAAATTAGGTTTTAGTTATTAAACTGCTAAATAATCCAATCAGAAAGGCTGTAAATGAGTACAGGAAGTTCACATTTTCAAATTTCTGTTCTTCTTCTGTAAATCAGAGCCAGCAGATCAGCGTACAGGGGCAACAGGTGGCACAGACAGCAGACGGACAGACCATCGTCTACCAGCCCGTCAACGCAGATGGTTCTGTTCTGCAGCAGGGTACATTTCTTTTTTTGGTCTTGTGTAATCTATATAAAAACATATTTATTTATGTTTTCAGTTGTAAATTGAAACAATTTTGATGTGCTAATTATTTCTTTACAGGAATGATCACAATTCCCGCTGCCAGCCTGGCAGGTGCCCAAATAGTACAAGCAGCAGGGGGCGCCAACACCAACACTACCAACAGCGGCCAAGGCACTGTGACCGTCACCCTGCCTGTCTCTGGCAACATGGTCAATACAGGTGGAATGGTCATGGTAAGACCCTGTGCAGAGGTACTCAGCATCTTTGTTTTTTTTTTTCTTTTTACATCTAGACTGACACAGGGTGCAGAGTTTGGAGTAACGAGCACCAACGGTGGCAAGTTTACGGTTTTGTCACAGAGGTTGTTGGGATCATTTGCACTGTAGTTTGAATATTTAAGTGAAACACTCATGAGTCATCACACCTACCCACCTTTTCTGTTATGTGTTTAATGTAAATGTATGTGACATTCTCATAATAGTATTTACAAGACAAATGGCTTTAAAACAGTCTTTTCATGTGTGTGTGTGTGTGTGTGTGTGTGTTTTTGCGGATGGCTGAAACAAGAAGAAGCAAAATGATTAATTAGCTGTTTGAACACATAATGTTGACACCTATTACTGCCCACCTTTTGGGGCTTTTGTTAGTTCACGAAATTCTTTGATTCTGTGTGAAAGCAGCAATCAGATCAGAATCGGCCTACTAAGTAAATGGAAACATCTGTTTAGGTGAAAAAGGTGTGATGGTTGTAAAGTGTTGTATTAGTGAAGCACAGTGACTGATTAATTGATTTAAGTTACATTTTCGCTTTAGTTTTTTTGTCAGTATAATATTTTAAACACGGCAAAACTTTTTGAATACTTTGTTCTTGTTTCTGTTCCTTCATCTATCAGATGGTGCCTGGCGGTGGTGGCGTTCCCACAATGCAGCGTATCCCCCTTCCAGGAGCTGAAATGCTGGAGGAAGAGCCTCTGTACGTCAATGCCAAACAATACCATCGTATTTTGAAGCGAAGACAAGCCCGGGCCAAGCTGGAGGCTGAGGGCAAGATCCCCAAGGAGAGGAGGGTATGAAATGTTTGTACTAGAAGATCTACAATACAGTTTAGCTTCCCTTAAAAAAACACATTAGTCATTTATGTCGTCAGATTTTGATGCACAAACTTAAGTTAAAATAATGAATAAACTCCTGCAAAATTTAGTAGCAGTGCTTAAATAAACATACTTATTGTGCTGAATATTTGTGCTAATATTTGCTGCTCTCCTCTTAGCCGGTGGGCTGTTTAACCGACACGCCAGCTGAACAGTTGCTTTAAAGCAGGGCTACTTTAATAGTAGGAGGCGTGCACAGCAACAGGTGGGGAGGGGCAGAGTGCTCTACTCTCTATAAAGCCAGAGTAAACATTAGTGACACTGGGACCTTTCTGTTGTATCTCATTAAAAATAACTTTTTTGGATATGAACAGCATAACTGAACATTGTAGCGCTTTTAAAACTAACGTTTTAACACCTCAGCATACGTTCATACCGGGTACCGGGGCATGAGTAACACATTTAAAGCAATTTTTTTTATCTGGTGCAGTGCTATTTTTAGTAAAACAAGCTAACTGACCCATATATAGAACTGAAAAAAATGTTTTTTGTGTTAGTTTTAAAAGAGGGTACTTTTTTCATTTTGGTTTTAGGATTTTTGAGGCTACATATGAATACATTAGTGCACTTTCCTTCTTAGCAGTGAAGTTTGGCTGCTTTTTAAAAGTGCGTCCAAAGGAATGTGAACTGTTGCTACAGGACTGTGTGTGTCCTTGGTTATATTGTGGTATAATTACTGCCCTACTGAAATCCGACAGGCCTTTTGGGGACCGTGGCCCGGTCCTAATGCTGTGGGCCCCCACTTTCAGGTGTTGGGGTTAGAGCTACTGTGCTAATTGATTTAGTGTAAGTGTAAAGATTAAGCAGAAATGGAGTTAGTAAAATGAATGGAAGTCAGAAATACAAACTTGTGTGTGTGTGTTTGTTTCCCTTTTTTCCCTTCAGAGCAAATAAACAAAAACTATAAAGCTTAATTATGATCATAAAATGAAGTATAATGTTGGGACATCATAGGAATATGTAAAGCAAACTCCTCTATAACTGTGTTATATCACTGTCTACTCTTTAGTGGTAATACAGAAAGGAATGAATCCATTTATTTTAATTTTACAATGAATTAATCGTCTTTTATTTCCATGTCTCCTGCAGAAATACCTACACGAGTCTCGTCACCGCCATGCTATGCAGCGTAAGCGTGGAGATGGAGGACGGTTCTTCTCCCCTAAAGAAAAGGAGGAGGCTTTAGGCCTATCACAAGTAAGAGGTTGGATGGGAGGAAAAAGATGCTTATTAAGTGTACAATTCCCAAAATTACAGCTTCTCAGCTATACATTTTCAAGTATTCATGATGCATAAATCATTTAAAAGGTCACTTTTAAGATTTAAACATGTCTGGAAAGTATGGAGACAGAAAACAGTGCATGGAAGAATGCAAATATCTAGAATGTATTCCTTATTTTATCATTTAAAAGATAAAATTCAGAATTGTGTGAAAGATAAGGAGCTTTTTACTTATAATTATAATGACTTATAATTAATGTCTTATCTTTAATATGACTTCATAAACTCAATGTTTATTGAAAACAAATGTTTGAAAGGACAATTTTATTGTTTTTTTTTTGGCTTCCAGACCTTAGATCAACATTTAAAACATAACATGTTGTTTTTAAACATTTTTGAGCTGTGCCATTGACCTGCAACATTCTGAACAGATGTCGTTCTGTGATTTGTAGAAAATGCAGATAATAAAACTCTGCTGATGTAAATGTTTTCTGCTCAAATGTCCAGAATGTTGTAAAAACTGACAGAAACTTGTTTGAATTTGAGTCTGGAAAAGTATGGAATTAAGAAATTTAAAATAAGCAGGAACCCTTGTAAAGCTCATCAGAATAAATTGTTTGGTTTTTTGTTTTTTTTTTGCAGCAGGAAATAGCCCCAGCAGCATCAGATGAGACAGTGACTCAGTTGATCAGAGTGTCGTAGCATTATCCCTGACATCCTGGCCTGCCTGAGACTCTTCTTCCCAGCTAAGCATCCGACACACTCTTCAGTAGTCCTCCTCGCCTCAACACAACCAGCGGTGCTTTCACTGTGGGGTTTTTTCTTCTCTCTCAACTTCTTCACTGGTCTTCCAGGGAGCTGGCTGTGTCACAGCTAAGCCAGTGAACTTCTCTGTTCTTCTTTAAAATGGAGGAAATTATCATGTTGGCTGAGCCCTGTTTTGTTTTTTTGTTTTTTCTTAAGGATTTTTTGGCACCTCCTCACACAGAGGAAAAGACAGTCATGAAGCCATACTCTGTCAGACCCTGGTCTGTTGAAAATTCGTTGATTTGTCTCCAGTTGACACGTTTGCTTTAAATATTTTTATAAATGGTACCTTTTTTGTTTTCTGAAGCATTTGTTAATTTACGCCACCCTACTGTTTTATATCATTGATTCCTGCTTTATACAAAAAATATAATTATTTAAATCCGTGTACTTTTTGGACTTGTCTTATGGCTGCATAGTACATGGTACTCCACAGATGTGATAGTAATGTGAAGACATTGTATAGAAGGACTTTTGTTCCCCGTACAAGTTTTGTGGATGCATTTTATACAATTTATGGATGGACTTAGTGCTTTGCTGGAAAAAAAAAGTGTTTCTTTGTATTACACACTTCATTCATGTATAGTTGAAAACCTTTCATCTGTAAGTCCACCTAGGTTTTTTTTTTCTTTGTAGATAGAGATTTTTATCCATCAATGTTAATATTTTTTTTATAATTGTGAAAAGGTCATTGTCTTCAATAACAACCTGTCAATTAAAATTTTATTAAGAAACTCTAGGTATTTTGTTTCTTTACTTAAGAATTAATTAGGAAACCCAAAGAGCATTTAAATGGGGGCAAACATGGTTTTAGTGGATTTTTTAAATTATTTTTATTAAACCATAAACAGTACCTTGTAAACATAACCAATTTAACCTTTTTTCATTGTTTAATGTTACAACCACAGCCTTTAATGTATTTTATTTGGATTTTGTGTGATAACACAAAATGGTAGAAGGAAACGTTGTTTTTTTGTTACAAGTAAAAAATCTGTACAATGTACATTGCATTTGTAATCAGGACTTAAATCTGTACTTTGCCATTACCTGGAAATTCGCTTTGATCTAATCACTTACTGAAAGCTCTTGCTTTATATGGATTATCGTTTTTTTCCCCGCTAAGGATAAACCTGCACAACAGTCTCAAGTTTTTAGCACTGTTTTTTTTCCCCCCGGATAGCGCGGTAACAGGCTCCGTTCATCTTTCATCAACTGTGACCAGCTTCCCTGTCCAGCATCCACACAGCATGATGCTGCCACTACTGTGTTTAAAGCTTTGGGGGTTGGTGTGTTCAGGCTGATGAGTTGTCAGTTTTTCTCCACAAATAGTGTTTTTGTAAGGATGGC